>JBBPBX010042272.1:0-28478 GCA_038048925.1 Garcialebias charrua
CTTCATTGAACATTTAAAGTTTGGTTAAATAGTCAAATTTTGAAGTTTTTTTTCCTCATGAAGGGACTCATCCTGTAGTATGAAGTCATCAGAGCACAATGTTAGAAGGAGAACATCGGCTGGTAACTCGTCTTTTGGACTGCTGTTAAATGAAACATTTTGAAGCGGGCCACCCTTCTCTGCCTGAATCAGACTCTGTTCTGGGCCTGGCTACCCTCTGATTGCACCATCAAGGTTCAAGGTGATTTTGTTGGCATTTGCATCACATGTGGTACATGAGGTGGAATTAAATTGCAGTGTTTCCCCTACCATTACTGTATATAGGCTGGGCGCCCCGCCCCGTCAACGGAACCGAGCGCCCCGCCTACCCAACGCTCCAACCACCTGTCGGCACTAATGTAACTCTAAACTAGAAGCTTGCACTGCAGGTACACTAGCTGAAAACCAGTGCTGGGCACCGCTAATTAAAAAATTAGTTCCACAATTTCTAAAACGCTTATTAATTTTTTTAGGTCCACAATTTCAAAAGCACAAATGTCTTATGAAAATTAGGGGAAGCTAATCTAATCCGCTATTTATATATTTCTATATTTATATATATATATATATATATATATATATATATTTATATATAGCCGGCAGCGTTATCAATATTTGCACTACACTGCCAACTGAAAAGTAACAAAAATGATCCTAAAAGGATGAAATTACAAAAATCAAAGGATTTATTTAATACTTTACGTACATATATTCTATTCGGCCACGAAATTAACAAAAAATAGAATGATCTTTTAATCCCTAAAACCACGTTTAAATCTCAAATACACGGGTGTGTCGCCACCGCATTTATACATAAAAGTAACCCAAATACATGAAACTAACGACTCGCCGTCGAATGGTCGACACAAAACACACAATAAAATCATCCGGCCACGTTAATTTGGCTTGAAACAGCGGGGTTCTCTACGGATTTATCCATTAGTAACCCAGCACTACCAACAGGCAGACACAGAGTTAGCGTCTATAGGTAGTCAACAGATTTAATGAAAAGTAACTAAAATACATAAAAATAACGACTCACCGTCAAATGGTCGACACAAAACACACAATAAAATCCTCCGGCCACGTTAATTTGGCTTGAAACAGCGGGGTTCTCTACGGATTTATCCAAGTACCCAGCACAAACAGTAGCCACAGAATTAGCCCCCGAGTTCACCTCTGAGTGACCCGGAAGATGTCAAGATGGAATAGTCCATTTTTAGTAGGGGGATAAAGAAATCGACCGTTTTTTTTATTGCGTATTTAATGATCGTTTTCATCGTAACTATAATTATTTTTATGTTAAATGTACATTAACAAGCAGGATCAATGTTAGTGATGTAGGTGACTGCACGGGGCGAGGCGGGGCCGGGGCCACTGCTGAAATGGGACCCCCAGGCATTTACCTACATGGTAGATCCGAGTCTGTTCTCAGCTCTGCCCCCCCTCACACCCTTTCCTCCTCTCTGCTGTTTACGGTGGGGAAAAAGGTAAAACAAGCAGCATAAGAGCTTGTAAATAAGTTTATTGGTTTTTACTGATAGATAATTAGTTATTAGCGGTACTGCATTTTAAATAAAAATAGCACAAATCCGCTTATGAATTATAAAAGTTAGTCAATTCACAAAAACGCTGACAAAAAGTTTAGGTCCACTGTAAGCGGATTAGCGCTTTAGCGCTACCCAGCGTTCATATGCCCACCACTGCTGAAAACCTAAAAGCAGCCTCATGCTGAACACTCAGCTGACACCCCCCCCACCCCCACCACACACACGTTTGTCTGTCTCACCCTCCCCACGGACGAAAAAAAAACTGAATGCGTGGCTGAAATGTTTCTCGCTCCTCTGCCCGGCTCCTAAACTGCGCGCGGCTTTGTCCCTACACACACTTAGCGCATAGGCGTAGCCAGGATTTTATGAGGGGCGGTTCGTTTGAAGAAAAAGTGGACCTGTAGGACTGCTCTGATTGGTTCATTGGCGGTGATACTCGTTACTTCAAACGTGTAAACAAGCTAATTAGCTAGCTAGTTAAAACACTGCTGTGTGAGGTAAATCTGTGTTACCAGGTGGCTGTGGTTGTGAGTGGAGAAAGAGCAACACACTGAGAGGGGAATAGCGTGTGTGTCCAGTCTTCTATTCAGAACTCATCCCAGACACACGAACGAACACTTCGGTACTCCGAGTCCCGCCCAAACATACACTGAGAAAAAAAATTCCACCAAAGAAGAACGAAAGACGTCATCCTCTTAAAGGCACAGTACCACTCCTTAACTCTTAACAACATAAATGCAAACTAACCCCGCAAATAAAATCAAAAACCACAATGTAATTTTACCGTTTGAATCCACCATGTTGCCTTCCAAGCCAGGACAAAGTGAACGTCGTCTTCACCTCACAGTTCTGTATCTCGCGGGAGTTGTAGGCGGGACTTCATAGGCAAAGTGGGCGGTTCGTTCGAACCCCCCGAACCACCCCTGGCTACGCGCATGCTTAGCGCACGGCTCACGTTTGTCTGTCTCACCTTCTCCACCGAAAAATAAATAAATAAATGGAGTGGCTTAGTCCTAGTCTGAGTAATTTGTCCATCAGGGTCTGGGGAATCATGCCGTTGAAGGCGTATGTGAAATCCACAAATCCATGACAAACTAGGCTATGTGTAAAAAACTATGCTAAATACTTAGCAATACATAATACTCAGTGATCTTTGACCGTCCTTCATGGTGGATTGAACAGTCTGTACTCAGACCTTTGGTCATAATATATTGGATGTGTTTCCATCATATTTTATAGATGTGGACAAGAGGTTCAGTCTTGATCACACTGATCCCTGTAAATGTTCCCAGGGTGGATTGTGACAGCTTCACTCAGTCCACCTTTAAAAAGTTCAAGCTGACCTTTACAAAAAAAAAAAATTTAGCTGCACGAGTCTGATTCCACTCTTTAAGTGCTTCATCTTGTACCTATAGTTTCTGCACGGTAGTTGGTGAGACTTTAGGCTTTAGCTCTGAAGCCTGCGATAAATAAAGCAGGCAAACAGCAGTAAACCCTAACCTGTATTCATTTCTCCTCCCCATCAAAGCTCAGGGCTGTGTCTGCCACATTACTAGTGACTCAGCTGAAAGTGGCCTTGATGTGAATTTGCTCCAGAACACAATAGCTCCCATCAAACACTTGCTGTTTCAGGGATTAATGTTCACACTTCATCCAAATTCCTGGTCCATCTGACGGTTCAGCGGTTTTGAGAAAACTGTCATTAAAGACACGACGAGGGAGAAATGTCAATCTGAACAGCAATGAGGACAGCGCAGTCCGTCGCCAAGGCCAGAGACTTGTCTCAGTTTTAGGGAAGGTGATCTGAATCTGCACCATCATCAAATATTTGCCTTGTGCTTCATATTTCCATCAAACTGTGAACTATGTCTCGATGCTGTAGCTTTTAGGTTATCTTGCTGACAAACACCACTGACATGTCAATTTCCTTTCTCCTGCAGCAAGGAACAACATTACTCTTGATGCACAGTTCATATACATTCTGTACCATACACTGGCCTTTCCTCCCTGGCTTCCATCAACAAAACAATTCATAGAATAATACTGAACATTAGGCCAGTTTGGCTCTGCATAGCATCATAGTCAAAGTTCTGCAGATTAAGAGCAATTGGCTTTTAATTAAAAATGGCTCTAAAAACTTAAAGGTCCACTGACATGATTGTTTAATTTTCATAAAATTGCTCAAATTATGTATATTTTATCATTTAAATATGTTTGTTTTTGCAAACAAAATGATAAATCACTTTAATTTTGCTTTAAAAGTGATTTTGAACTTCAAGCCGTGTTTAATCATGGGAAATCCCATTACACACGAACGCACCATCTGTGATGTCACACTGGGCAGAGCTCTGGGCTTGTCACAGTGCGCAGGTATGAGCAGCTCGACATGAAGGTAAGTCTGATACAGCATCAGACCTAAATTAGATCCTGTTGTTTCTTGTTCCATCACCCAAACTATTTTCTGCTTCCCAAAATGAAGACAAATAGCTCAAATCTTCACTTAGATTGCTAAATTCGTCCAGTTTTAAATTGTCCGCTATTAAAGACACCACAGCCCTCTGCCCAGTGTGACATCACATATGGTGCGTTCGAGTGTAATCGGATTTCCCATGATTAAACACGGCTTGAAGTTCAAAATCACTTTTAAAGCAAAATTAAAGTGATTTATCATTTTGTTTGCAAAAACGAACATATTTAAATGATAAAAAATATATATTTTGAGCAATTTTATGAAAATTAAAAAATCATGTCAGTGGACCTTGAACCTAAAAAACCTAAGATGTGGCAGCACTGTGGCACAGTTTGTGGAGCTGTTGCCTCTCACTGAGAAGTTGCTGGATTGAATCTCGGCTGTGGGCCTTGCTGGGGGGAGTTTGCATGTTCTCTCTGTGCCTGCTTGGGTTTTCCTCCAGTTTCCTCCCACAGATCAGAAACTAGCGCGTTAGGAAAATTGTCTGTAAGTGGAGTGAGAGAGTGAATGGTTGTTTATCTCTCTGCGACCCTGTGATGGACTGGAGACCTGTCCAGGGTGTCCCCCGCCTCTTGCACAGTGACTTCTGGTCATGGGCACCAGTGACCCCCCATGACCTGGAGAAGAAGAAGCGGGAAAAGCTATTGATGGATGGAACGAATAAGGCTTTCTATAATATGCTGTTGAAGATTCTCAGTCGTCCAGGACATGATAAAATTTTAAAAAAGCGTTCAATACAGAAACAACTGGACTTTATTTGTAACTTCATCCAAAAAGCTTTCTCAATTCAAAGAGCAGAGTGTGGGAGTAAGGTTTTAAATTTTTACATTTATATAATCGTTTCGCTTCTTCACGTTCACTGTCTGTTCCCTATTCAATAACCTTCTGAATGTCCTTGGAGATTCGTGATGTCTTCGTCTTTATTTTGCTGATGTAAAGACCTGGCCGGTCTGAGGGAACCAACACTTTCCAGATCATTGTTGTTTCAATCTGTGTGAAAACGAGTCCTGACCCCCTCGTTCAATCACGCTGAGTCGTGACGCCGTGAGAAGAAGGATTAAGTTCATTCCTGTCTCTGGTTTTAATGTGTTCATAAATCTGCTACATCCAGATCTTTGCCCTGGCTCCATTCAATATAAAACATAAACTAACAGTTGTAAAAGGGATTTTATTCATTTAAATTTTTGGTTACATTCCTCTAACACTGTAAAAACTGGCTTTGCTTTCAGAAATGTAGTATCTGTTGCCGTTTGTTTCTAAATAATGTAGGAGCTCCAGTCTTCGGGCCTTTTTACTCTTTAAGTTTCTCTTCTCACTATAACGTCTAACAGACAAAAGGCTTGTGGTTTTGTGATCCAGTTACATCTCTGAGCTGCTGCGGTCCAGTTCCTCTCAAGTGTTTAGGTCCAGTTTATTCAGCTTTATAAAAACTGACTGAACTTTCTGCAGCATTTCAGGGTGTTTGTGTGAAATCACATAAGAGGCTACACAAAGGTGAATTTGGTAACACCTTTGATAACTCAAACATGAACCAATTGCTTTCATGTCCTGATGCATGCTCAATAATCCAGGTAGATCTAACGAGGTTGTGTCAGGTCCTCTGGACGGATTCTTTGTTGAAACGTTCAGTCGTTTACTCAAAAGAATCTTTTGGACAAAGGACAGAACAAAAAAGAATCAGTCCAGAGGACCTGATTCAACCTAGTTGGTTGCTTTTACAGTAGTCCCTCGCTACTTCACAGTTCGTTTATCACGGACTCGCTCTATCGTGGTTTTTCAAAATAAGATTGGACATGACACACAATTGGCTGATTGATGGATGAGCCACACAATTGGCATGAAATTTTTATTTAAAATAAATCATTTAGCACCCGCTGCACATTTGTGCAGCCCAGAGCTGCAGAAAAAGCTTCCTTCTGGAGCTTTGTGCAGCCCTTAATGCAGGATAAACTTCCTGCTGCAGCTGTTAACCGTGCAGAGCTGAGAAGTGGGCGTGGCCAAGAACGCTTGCAGGTGGCAAAGAGCAGAGGAGGCAGAGAGCTGAAATGACATTCTGTGCTATTTTAATAATAATAATAATAATAATGAATTCAATTTATACCGCACTTTTCAGTAATAATAATCTCAAAGTGCTATAAAGTCTTTTATAGTGTTTAGAGTGTTTTAACATTGTTTATAATTTTGCAAGAGTATGGGAAGGCTATAAACATAAATGTATAGCTATATAAATAATAAAATAATAAACTACTATTTACTACTTGTATTACTTCTCCTGCTTCACAGTTTTTCACATCACGGGGCTTCAGGGTACTATATGGGTCCCCCGCGATAAACAAAGGACTGTGTGTGTGTGTGTATGTGTGTGTGTGTGTGTGTGTGTGTGTGTGTGTGTGTGTGTGTGTGTGTGTATGAAATTAGTGCTTATACTTTATAAAGAAATACTTAAAATATTTTTTTTTGACTACAAGCAGACCATTTGCGACAAGTCGTAAACTTCACCTGAATCGGTGTATTGTTAAATTTTGATGTTGGGAGAGTATAGAATTTTTTTTTAAGCTTTATTTAATAAGGTCAGTCATGTTGAGTTTAAGATCTCTTTTTTAAATTCAGCTCTGGCCAAGAAGGCAACAGTACCAGGTCCGTCCATCCATCTGTCCATCCATCCATCCTTTACCCACTTCTTGCTTTCTCGGCCATGGGGGTCACTGGTGCTTACATCCATAGTGTCACTGTGCGAGAGGTGGGGGACACCCTGGATAGGTCTCCAGTCCATCACAGGGACACATGGAGACAAACAAGACAAACAACCATTCACTCTCTCACTCACACCTAGAGACAATTTAGAGTTACCAATCAGATTAACATGCATGTTTTTGGTCTGTGGGAGTAAACCGGAGTACCTGGAGAAAACCCACGCATGCACGGAGAGAACATGCAAACTCCACCCAGAAAGGTCCTCAGCCGGGATTTGATCTGACGACCTTGCTGAGGCGAAATCTCTACCAACTAAATCTTCATGCTGCAGCATCGGTTCCAGAAAGATAAAAACCACTAAAATCAACAAAAAAACATAAAGTAAATAATAAACTCAATAGGCATTAGTATAAAATAAAGATTAAAGAGCAGCATATTAGGCTAAGAGAAGGAGCAGTTACAAACTCCAATCAGGTCTTGTTTTAAACCTTTCACTGTTTTCGGCAGCACGGTGGCACAACTGGTAGAGCTGCTGCCTCTCAGCGAGCAGGTCCCCGGTTCAAATCCCGGTCCGGGGGCCTTTCTGGGTGGAGTTTGCATGTTCTCTCCGTGCATGCGTGGGTTTTCTCCGGGTGCTCCGGTTTCCTCCCACAGTCCAAAAACATGCATGTTAGGCTGATTGGTAACTCTAAATTGACCCTGGGTGTGAGTGAGACAGGTCCCTCTTGTAAATGAGTCCCCGTGGCTCAACGAGGCTAGCCTGTATAAATAAAGGTTGAATGAATGAATGAATGAATGAATGAATGAATGAATGAATGAAAAAAAGAAAACAACTCTTCATGCAGCTAATAATGGTTAGTTTTAAATGAAATGATCCCCACAATGATGGGAGAAAATCCCCCCATTATATGTTTATAAATAAAAAGTTATCATTGTGTGAGTCTGTGCATGGGCAGTGAAGGCCACAGAGCTCTGGCATACGTGCAGTGATGAGTACGAGCCTTGCAGCCTGTAACGAACCTCAAGGCTCTGTGATAATCTGTGTCTAACCAGTGCAGGCACTGGGCAGCAGGTGGTCATAGTCCAGCAGGAATGTATCCTCCACCAGCAGCATTGCCATTTATATTAATGCTTCGATTAGATGTGCAGCACTTCCTTCAGTTCTATTAAACCATAAGTGTCACCCAAAATAATACCTCCTTTGTAGCAGGAATGTCTTCTATCTTATTTTAGAAGAGTCATGCACTTAAAGTAGAATTTTCATCTATGGTATTTAAGCTACTTTGGATCTTTGTCATGTCAGAATAAATGCCAGTGACTAAATAAAGAAGAAGCTGCTTGCAGGTTCTGCCCTGCTGCTCCTCCTGTTTTTGCAACGTAGGGAAAAAACTGGTGTTGGTTGCACCGTCCTTTGCCCTGATTGTCACCTGTTAAACAGGAGCTCTGGTAACAGATGTGAACCTGTCTGGTTCTGTGCCACTTTTGAAACTGCTATTTTTAGCTCTAAGTGCATGTAAAGGTGAAAATTTGTCTCATTAAGCTGATATTTTAGGCTACAACTCTTTCCTTGATCTGATTGACTGAAAATTCCACAAAGTCATGTTTATATTTAAATTAGAGCAGCTTTTATCTCCCCGTAGGACTTTCTTTAATGTCCTGTCCTCGAATGTGGCGTCCAGCGCACACACACACTGTTAGCAGGACACTCAGAAAAGCATGAAGGACTTCCAGTGGAACAAAAATGAGGTGTTGAACCTGAAAAAAGGGTTTAAAGCAGAATTCAAAGCAGGTGATAATATATTGCCTGGTGTTTTGAAATGTATCTAAAGAAATGGCAGAACAGGATTAAAGGTGACTATGGCTCCAGCGATACAGTTAACGTAATAGTCGTAAGGATCTGTTCAAACATCTAACGAGTCAACAAAAGAAACTGTTTGTTTGTACATCTAATCCTTTCAGCCTTGTATTGGCTTCTCTGCAGTGTGTGGAATAAAAACCTCGTCATTGACAGTGCATAGGAATTGAGCATTAAGCCTCGCTGTAGCTTTTGTCAGCAAGCATTCAATACAAAACCTAATGCCCCTTAGGTTTTTACCATTTCAAAACCAATCAGAATGTTTGCAAGAGGGAAATAAAACGTTTATCTTTGACTCAAGTTTTCCTTTTTCAGCTGTATGAGTGGCGACAAAGCAAGTCACCGTTATCAGTGTCCCGTTCAAGAGCCTCCATCTCCCCCAAATAGCTCAGCGAGATACAAGAGCGTAGATAAAACGCCGGCTCCGAGGCCGAGGAATAATGACACAGATACAGGGCGGCGCTCTCTCTGGGACCAAAGGCAGATAGCATTTCAGGTTTCAGGTGCCGCTCTGAGTATCCCATCAGCAGATTTTATAATGAAGGAGACTGCATTAGTTTTCCATAATGACCTTTTAAAACGAAATAAAGTCTTAAAGAATGGTAATGAATGCCAATGAAGATGGATTGTACTGAACATCTGAGGAAGCATTTGGGTAAAGCACCTTTTAAAACTGGATTTGTACAAAGCTGAATATGTACAAACCGGATTCCAAAAAAGTTGGGACACTAAACAAATTGTGAATAAAAACTGAATGCAATGATGTGGAGATGGCAAATGTCCATATTTTATTCGTAATAGAATATAGATGACAGATCAAAAGTTTAATCTGAGTAAATGTAACATTTTAAAGGAAAAATATGTTGATTCAAAATTTCAGTGTCAACAAATCCCAAAAAAGTTGGGACAAGTAGCAATAAGTGGCTGGAAAAAGGAAATTGAGCATATAATGAACAGCTGGAAGACCAATTAACACTAATTAGGTCAATTGACAACATGATTGGGTATAAAAAGAGCTTCTCAGAGTGTCAGTGTCTCTCAGAAGCCAAGATGGTAAGAGGATCACCAATTCCACCATTGTTGTGCAGAAAGATAGTGCAGCAATACCAGAATGGTGTTACCCAGTGTAAAATAGCAAAGACTTTTAAGTTATCATCATCAACCGTGCATAACATCATCAAAAGATTCAGAGAATCTGGAACAATCGCTGTGCGTAAGGGTCAAGGCCGTAAAACTCTACTGGATGCTCGTGATCTCCGGGCCCTTAAACGTCACTGCACCTCAAACAGGAATGCCACTGTCAAGGAAATAACAGAATGGGCTCAGGAATACTTCCAGAAAGCATTGTCAGTGAACACAATCCACCGTGCCATCCGCCGTTGCCAGCTGAAACTCTACAGTGCAAAGAGGAAGCCATTTCTAAGCAAGCTCCACAAGCTCAGACGTTTGCACTGGGCCAGGGGTCATTTAAAATGGAGTGTGGCAAAATGGAAGACTGTTCTGTGGTCAGATGAGTCACGATTTGAAGTTCTTTATGGAACACTGGGACGCCATGTCATCCAGACCAGAGAGGACAAGGATAGCCCAAGTTGTTATCAACGCTCCGTTCAGAAGCCTGCATCACTGATGGTATGGGGTTGCATGAGCGCTTGTGGCATGGGCAGCTTGCATGTCTGGAAAGGCACCATTAATGCAGAGAACTATGTTCAGGTTCTAGAACAACATATGCTCCATCTAGACGTCATCTCTTTCAGGGAAGACCCTGCATTTTTCAACAAGATAATGCCAGACCACATTCTGCAGCAATCACAACATCATGGCTACGTAGGAGAAGGATCCGGGTACTGAAATGTCCAGCCTGCAGTCCAGATCTTTCACCTATAGAGAACATTTGGTGCATCATAAAGAGGAAGGTGTGACAAAGAAGGCCCAAGACGATTGAACAGTTAGAGGCCTGTATTAGACATGAATGGGAGAGCATTCCTATTTCTAAACTTGAGAAACTGGTCTCCTCTGTCCCCAGACGTCTGTTGAGTGTTGTAAGAAGAAGGGGGGATGCCACACAGTGGTAAAAATGGACTTGTCCCAACTTTTTTGGGATTTGTTGATGCCATGAAATTTTGACAACATATTTTTCCCTTAAAATGATACATTCTCTCAGTTTAAACTTTTGATCTGTGATTTGTGTTCTATTCTGAATAAAATATTAGATGTTGGCACCTCCACATCATTGCATTCAGTTTTTGTTCACAATTTGTTTAGTGTCCCAACTTTTTGTGAATCCAGCATGTACGTGCTTTTAGACTATGTTGTAAAATGTGTTAAAAACAAAATTTGAAATGAAAGTAGCATCAGGGAATTGCTGGTCTGACATTAGGGAATTGATATTAAAACCAGTTCATTACTGTCCGCAGATATCGACCTGACTCATCTACTGGGATTCTCTGCTTTGATGCAGTTTACCTTTTTAGATCCGGACAATCAATAAATCTGTTTAATATTACAGCATCAATTTGTCTTTAAGGTCATCGGGATAACTTTTAGTATGTTTAGTTTGGAAATTTACATTATGAGCTCTTAAACTATCTCCACCAGTTTCTTTATGGAAACAGCAGCACGAACATGAGTCTGTGTGAGCAGATGAGCACGAATGAACTGTAGGGAGGTTTGGGAACAATTAGTATCTTACCTGTTGTAGATAGCTCACCGTGGGCCTCAGTTCAGATGATTGAAAATTAGTTTTATGGAGTCAAGTCAAGATGGTAAATCCAAATTTTATTTTTTGTTTTATTCATTTATTCATTTTATAATATGAAATACAACAACTAACATATGTATAATATAAAAAATATATAAAAAATATATCAAATGAAAGGTAGCAGATGAAGAATATATCTTATCAAATCTGCTCCTTATTCATCTAATAACAATTCAAACAATATTTTCTATAATAACAAAATAAGTATATAACTCAGTCAATTTTCAATTCACATATATCACTCATTAAAATACATTCATTTATATTTGTTCAACAATTTGTTTTTAACCAGTTTCTTAGATACAAGGATTAATTTGGCTTACTTGGGGCGGCCATGGCGTAGTGGTAATGGCAGTCGTCCCCCAATCGGAAGGTTGGAGGTTCGAATCCCGTTTCCCCACACCATGTGTCGTTGTGTCCCTAGGCAAGACACTTAACCCTGAGTTGCTCCCAGTAGGACTGGAAGGCGCCTTGCATGGCAGTCACTGCTACCGGTGTATGAATGCGTGTATGTATGAATGGGTGGATGGCTGGTATTGTAAATTGCTTTGGGGCTCCTCACAGGGGGCTGGAAAGCGCTATATAAATAAGCTCCATTTAATATTTACTTAACATTTGTCATTAAGTTATTCCATAATCGTACTCCTTGAATTAAAGTAGTTCTTCCCTTCAAACTAGTTCTAAACTGCGGTTTTACAAATCCATCTTTCCCCTTGAGATTGTAACAACATGATCTTTTCACAAAATACATTTGGGTATTTGATGGTAGGGTATTTTTATGAGCTCTATACATAATAATAATAATAATTTAATAATTAATTCAATTTATAACGCACTTTTCATTACTGAAAATCTCAAAGTGCTACACATGTATTGAATGCTACACACATTCATAAACCGGTGGCGGCAGACTACCATGCAAGGTGCTTTCCAGTCCTACCGGGAGCAACTCAGGGTTAAGTGTCTTGCCCAAGGACACAACAACACATGGTGCGGGTCCCGGGAGTCGAACCGCCAACTTTCCGATCGGGAGACGACTGCCATTACCACTACACCACGGCCGCCCCAAATATACATAAGTGACAAAATGTTATAGTCCACCAAATCATAGAATTTCAGCAACTTCAATTGATAAAATAATTCACTTGATGGGTGACAGTAATGGTTTTTTGTTATAATTCTTGGAATTTTTTTCAGCAAAATAAAAATAGGCATTGTGATTGATTTACACGCTTTTCCCCAAACATTAACACAATAAATAAAATGTGGCATAATGATTGTATTATACAACAAATACAGTGCCTTGTCGTTTAGTAGATGTCTAACCCTATAAAATATTGCAATAGATTTAGATATTTTCGTTTTAACAGAATTAATATGTTGTTTCCATGATAGATTATCGTCAATGGCAACACCCCAAATTTTTGCCTCACTGACTCTACAAATCACTGAAGCCTCAACTTGAAATGGAACATCAATTATTTTATTTCTACTTACTAAATATCATATAGTTTGTTTTTTCCAAGTTTAATGATAATTTGTTGAGTTTAAACCAATTCTGAATTTTAACAAACTCCTTCATCATTGACTCAAATAGTTGTTCAATATTAGTACCAGAACAAAAAAAAAAGTTGTATCATCAGCGAAAAGAATGCATTTGAAGAGACCAGATACCTTAACCAAATCGTTTATATACAAGATGAACAACTTCGGACCAAGTACCGATCCCTGAGGAACTCCACATTTAATAGTACTGTGATCTGATCTCACAGCATCCAACTGTACAAACTAATTGACTGTAGCAACCAAATAATTAAAAAAAAACATTTTTTAAATCAATTTATGGACCTATGTACCTACTTACCTACCTAGCCACCCAACGGTATCCATCTACCTATCTACCTGTCTATCTACTAGGGCTGGACAATAATTCTTTATCGATATATGTCACAATATACTTTTATTCAGTTACGTTGATGTAAGTTTTAAGCACATTCTCGATATTTTGATATGATTACTAGGGATGTAACGGTACACGTGGGTGTACCGAACCGTTTCAGTACAGCACTATCGGTTCGGTCCACCTGTGTACCGTTTCGGTTATTTTTTCACTCATTGAACGTTATTAAAACGGGAATATATGCACCACGGAACAAAATTTCCTGGGTGCGTGCCAACTAGGGATGGGACAGATCCGATCCAGTATCGGTATCGGATACCAGCATTATTTAAGTATCGGATATTGGATCAAACCAGCCGATACTTTTCCGATCCAGCTTCAAAGAGCACTTGTGTTCAATCACATTCTGTGACTGCACTTCTTAAAGGACAACACCCACCATGACAGTAACAATTCACCATATTGGACAATTACTGTAGTTTAATATGATGTCTATTTTCATTTTTGCATTTGGGCCAGGCGAGGGTTAAAAAACAAAACAAAAAAAAAAGAGTCCCGAATGAATCCGGAAACCCGGCCGAAGAGTGCCGAAGTGTGAAGTGACTTCAGTTACGTCTCCACCCAGAAGGCAGGAGTGAGTTTCCATGGAGGTTTATGAGAGTGGGAGTTAAAACTGCATATTTCCTGGTGCATTTGTGTGTACAGCTGGACCAGTGCTCTGTTTTTATTTTTTATTTATTTTATAGAACTTTTTAATAAGATATAACACCGCTGCGGACTGTTGCTGCTCTCACTCCTCTGCCCAGAGGAGCGAGCCGCGCGTCTTCTCCCTGGCTCCCCGTTCCGCTGGTCACCTTTGAAGTTCCTTGTGCCGACTCAGGGCTCGGCTCCGTCCCAGCCTTGTTGCGGGGAGCACGGGGGAGCACGCGCGCTCAGAGCTCCGCTGCGCGGCTGCCTTTCTGTACTCCCGACCTGTCTGGTCACGGGGAGAGAATAAAAAGCCGATGGATGCTCGCTCAGAATATGATAGACATCAGTGAGCGACCGCAGGATTAATCAACAGGCAGATTTAGGGAATATTTAAAAATGCTTCGCTTTTTTTTTCCTCGCTCAGAGCAACGGTCATGGAAGTTGATGAATGCTTATTATAACTCCGCCTGTAACTCCAAGGCGGATACTTGAGTGATGTGAATGCCCATATATGGAGAGGGGCAGATTTTCCCGGAGCTTCTGCTAAAATCTGCTATAAATCATGAAATAACACATTTAGCGTTATTTCTCTACAATATAAATAAACGCTCCTGTATTATTTTTAAATAAACTAATAAATATTAATGGCGATGCAATTTGAAAACATGGTGGGTCATGTCCTTTAACATTGTGTGAGATAAACCCAATGAAGACACTCTTAAGCCTTACAAAAGGGAACCCAGTGACTTTAACAGCACACAGGACAGGAGGCAATTATACCACACACATGTCCTCCTTACTCATGGTGCAGCTGAAAAAAACAAAAAAAGTGCTAAGCATGATGGGAAAGACAACACAGCCACTCCCCTTAACCAATAAGAGAGTCGATTTTGTTGTCTTTCCCATTATAACCAATAGTTATAACCAATAGTTTGTCCAGCTAAAGCTGAAAAAACTAAAAAAGCGCTAAGCATGATGGGAAACACAACACAGCCACTCCCCTTAACCAATAAGAGAGTGGATTTTGTTGTCTTTCCCATAATGCTTAGCGTTTTTTTAGTTTTCCAGCTTTAGCAGTGAGCCATGAGCTACTGTTGTTTTTAGTTTTCCAGATTTAGCTGGAAAAGTTTTCCAGCTAAATCTGTTTTCCAGCTATAATCCACTCTCTTATTGGTTAAGGGGAGTGCTGTGTTGTCTTTCCCATCATGCTTAGCACTTTTTTAGTTTTTTCAGCTGCACCATGAGTAAGGAGGACATCTGTGTGGTATAATTGCCTCCTGTCCTGTGTGCTGTTAAAGTCAGTGGGTTCCCTATTGTAAGGCTTAAAAGTGTCTTCATTGGGTTTATCTCACACAAAGTTAAAATGAATAGTTTGGGTGCAAAAGTTTCATTATACAGAGTTACATACCTGAACCGTATTGGATCGGAAAAATCTCGGTATCGGTCAATACTGAGTTAATAAGTATTGGATTGGAAGTGAGAAATGTGGATCGGTGCATCCCTAAAATAAAGAAACTCTGACTCTCTCTCTGACTCTCTCTGTTGCACATCATCTCCCCAGCCACAACCTTACAGTCCCCAATCTACCTCAGGTTTCCTCTTCTACCATACCATACCATACCATACCATACCATTTTATTTATAAAGCACTTTAAACAGGAACAAGTCCACACCAAAGTGCTGAACAAACAAACAAGCAACAGGCACCACAGACAATGAAGTACAACACGAAAAACATAAAAACATTGCAGATCAAAATAAAACGATCAAACACCAATCAGCGGGTGTTGAAGGCAACAGAATAGTAGTGAGTTTTTAACCTGGACTTGAAAACTGAGAGGGAGGGGGCCTGTTTGATGAGCAGCGGTAACTCGTTCCAGAGTCTAGGGCCAGCTACAGAGAAGGCCCTGTCACCTCTGCGCTTAAGACGAGTTTCTGGAACTGTTAAAAGTACCCGGTCCTCTGACCTCAAAGCACGTGGAGGGACATATGGGTGTATCAGATCTGAGAGATAGGCGGGGGCGAGGCTGTTCAGTGATTTGTAGACGTACATAAGAATTTTGAACTGGATTCTAAGATGAACCGGTAGCCAGTGCAGGGAGGCCAAGACTGGTGTAATGTGCTCTCCTTTGCGTGTACTGGTTAAAAATCGGGCAGCTGCGTTCTAGACCAGTTGTAATTGTGCAATGGAGGCCTGACTGACACCAAGCAGAAGTGAATTGCAGTAATCAAGCCTAGATGTAATAAATGCGTGAATTACTGTCTCCAGGTTATTTTTTGATAATATGGGCTTCAGCTTAGACAGTCGCCTCAGCTGGAAAAAACAGGATTTAACGATCATGTTTACATGACTGTTGAGTTTCATGGAAGGATCCATTATCACTCCCAGATTTGTGACTTTTTGTTTTACAGACAGGGGTAGAGCAGAGAGGTCGATGCAGTGGTTCGAGGTTGTGTCATTGGGAAGGAACAATATGGCTTCAGACTTCTTATCGTTGAAGCTTAAGAAATTTAAAGCCATCCAGTCCCTGATGTCAGCCAGGCAGTCGAGCAGAGGTTGAATAGAGCATGTACCATTTTGTCTTAGGGGGAAGTAAATTTGACAGTCATCGGCGTAGAAGTGGAAGGGTATGTTATGTTTCCAGAAAATAGCACAGAGTGGCAGCAGGTATAAGGAGAACAAGAGAGAACCCAGGACCCCGTCTGGGGGTCTTAAGGTGATCGTAGGAAGCCCAAATTTTTAGGGTAGATGTGGCCTATCCTGATCTACATCTCCAGCAAGTTTGGTCCAGTTACTTGTTTCCTACAGGGAGATACGGGCTGCAGAAGGTGTAAAAAAAAAACTGGCGGGAATTGTCCACAGGCCTCCGCTTGTTCAAAAGTTAATTAAGGTACCTTAACTTTGACCTAGCACCACCAAATTGACAGGATCTCTTAAGCGTAACCGTTTCTACCCGTTTCTATAGTTTTGTGGCTCTGGTCAATTCCTATGGCCCGCGGCGGCACGATGAACACAGACCTAAACGCAATGTAAGTCAATGGGCAATGTAAGTCAATGGGCCTACAGCTTCAATTTCACGGGTTAATTGTGGGGCCGAGGAAGGGGTCATCAAGACGAGCTTGGGCTCATTCTCTTCGTCTTAAAAAATACCTTTCCAACGGCATTAATCTTACCCAGATCGAAGGTTCCTATGCAAATCACGGGGCCCAAACGCACTCCGAAGTATAAGGCCCGAGGTCGCCTCATTGAAAGTACAGCTTGTGACCGTCTGGTTCCGTTTTGTGACCCTTTTTCCTGCAGACCTCAGGGTGCAATTTCTGGGGTTCTGGGGGTCCAGGAGTGAAAAGGTCAAGAAATAAGGGGCTACTTTTTATGCTCTAAAGCTGTCCTTGGAGGCCAAACACAGTTTGCTGGAAATTAGCCTTTACACACCCAGTTCCGGAGACAAACGCACTCCCGTGACCCCCTGGTGCCGTTCCATGTACAAGACGCAGAAAGCCACAAACGAAGCCTGAAAGAGGCCTCAGGGGGTCTTGCGGACCATAGGAGTGGCCTAGGAAGGCACGGGTGTGCTCGTTGCGATCGAAACGATGGGCCGAACGTGACGACATCCGAGTCGCCCTCGTGAATTGTTCCCCTGCCCAGTGAGTGCCTGGAGAGTACCTCCGTGACCTTAAACAGGCCAAACATTTTACATCGACCGAGGCCTTTGATCTTGACATATGTCGTCTGGGGGATCACCCCGAGCGCAATGATAACTCTGCTGTGTCTGCACGACCTTCCTACGCAAAATGGCGGCAAAAATTTTGGGTAGCACGGTGGCACAACTGGTAGAGCTGCTGCCTCTCAGCGAGAAGGTTGCCGGTTCAAATCCCGGTCCGGGGCCTTTCTGGGTGGAGTTTGCATGTTCTCCCCGTGCATGCGTGGGTTTCCTCCGGGTACTCCGGTTTCCTCCCACAGACCAAAAAACATGCTTGTTAGGCTGATTGGTGACTCTAAATTGACCCTAGGTGTGAGTGTGAGAGTGGATGGTTGTTTGGTGTGAGTGAGACAGGTCCCTCTTGTAAATGAGTCCCCGTGACTCAACGAGGCTAGCCTGTATAAATAAAGGTTGAATGAATGAATGAAAAGGTCACGACAAAGGTCACGAGGGGGTCTCTGTGCCCGTTTGGTGCCCTTTTGACTTAGAGATCCCAAATTTGGGTGAGATGGTCACTACGCAGAGCCGAACAAGTGTGTAAAATTTGGTGAGGATCGGAGAGGTAAAATATTTTACTATCGACCAAGACCTTTGATCTTGACGTATGTCGTCCGGGACGTCTCCCAGAGCGTAACAATACCTCTGTTGCATCTGTACGACCTTCCTACGCCAAATGGTAGCAAAGGTCACGACACTTGTCACGAGGAGGTCTCTGTGCCCATTTGGCGCCCTTTTGACTTAGAGATCCCAAATTTGGGTGAGATGGTCACCACACAGAGCCAAACAAGTGTGTAAAATTTGGTGAGGATCGGAGAGGTCAAACAATTTCACATGGACCAAGGCCTTTGAGCTTGACATATGTCGTCTGGGGGATCATCCCGAGTGTAACAATACCGTATCACAGCACTTTTCGGGTTCTCTAGGCCGAGTGCTTTCTGACTGTGGAATCGGAATCTCCGTAGGTCGAAAACTGACCGAGTTACGGCTGGTTCAAATTTGGACATTTTTTAAGGGAAAATTTTGGCCGTGCCCTTCAGGTACCATCCTTGCCTGTTCAGGTGGGGTGGGGGAGGGGACCGTTCAAAATTTGACATTTTGCAAGGGAAATTTTGGCCGTGCCCTTCAGGTACAATCCTTGCCCGTTAACAAGCTCAAACTTTCATCTAGTTACAAAGGAGAGGTGGGGTGAGGGATGGGAGGAAGCAGCTCAGAGGAACCAGGGCTTGCCAGGTTCATCCTCTTGTCTGTGTACATGTAGGACCATTCTATGCCCATGGACATATACAGGTAGTCCCCGACTTACAAGCGCTCTGACCTACGAGCGCCCGGACTTACGAGCTGGCGAAAGAGAAGTAAATTTGTAAAAAATACAACACTTTTTTGTGTTTTTAGATGAAAGTGTGTTAGCTAACCATTTGGAAACACGTTTCCAACCATGTTTATGAACTAATATGAACGTTTTTGATGAAAAACGAGTGTTCGTAGTAGCGCTAGCATAAATGTTCCAACTTACGAGCGAAAATCCGAACTTACGAGAACACGTGCTTCGTGTTCCAACTTACGAATTTTCATGTTACGAGCAACTCGCAGGAACGGAACTCACTCGTAAGTCGGGGACTACCTGTAATGGTCATTATGGGTACAGTCATTCACATTGCTATTTCAATATCGCAAAGTATTTACCGTGCCCGTCTCATACCTACTGGTGCCCATGGCCGTGCCCATGTGGGACTGTCCTATGCCCATGGACATAGCACAGTACCAGAAGGACACAGATGGGGGCATGGCAAGGCACGAGATGGGCACGAGCCATTCACAATTGTATTCACAGTATAAAGTATTTACCTTGCCCGTTTCGTACCTTCTGGTGCCCATGCCTCTCTGGTACTGTTCCATGCCCATGAGCATAGAATAGTACCAGAAGGGCACGGACAGGGGCATGGCAAAGCACGAGACGGGCACGGTCCATTCACATTGCAATTTCAATATCACAAGTATTGACCGTGCTCGTCTCGTGCCTTCTGGTGCCCCTTATAGTAACGTATGGGTCGTACCCCTTATGGTTGTCGTGTGCCCCTTAGGGTTACATTGTGACGTATGGGCCGTGTACAGACTTGAGACCAACATTGTCATAAAGATAGGATAAGGCCCGAGACGGGTGTCGGTTTCATGCATGTATACGCATGTTTAGTTTGCAAAAAATGCTAAATATGCTTAGAAATAGCAGTTTTTTGGCAAAGGATGGTGCCGTACCCCCTTAGTCCTGGTTTATGCCCCTCCCAGGGGCCTAAATATTCTACGGCCGCTACGGCGGACCCAGGGGTCCCAGGCACATGGGACCAAGTCTCACGTGTTCGGCTTGAGCCCGAGAACAACATACTCAAAAATCAACATCTTAATACTTTTTGAAAAAATAAACATCACTTTTAAGCTATTAGCTCTAGCTACGAAGTAGCTGCAAAGCTGAAACATTCAAGACACTTTCATATAAATGGTTTGACAGGACCCAAAATGTTTAGGCCATCCAGCTTCAGCCTAGCCCCCTAAAATGGCAAACAAGCATGGGGTAACCTGCTAAAATGTATTGCCCATGTTCCTTTAGTGTCTGTCTTTGTCCTTCTTAGGGACCACAAATTGTTATGCCCCAAGGATCCCCGAAACACAAATATTACCATCAAAATAGATAACCACACATAGTTTTACACCCCGAACCCAACCGTCTTGGTCCCGTTACTCAACAAGGCTCCTAAAAAAGTTGGCCCTGTAGGGGTCCCAGGTCCCTGGCTCTGACATATGTTAAAGAGGGCCCGAGACGTGAAGATCCATGTAGGTTTGGTGGAAATCGGAGTGACAGTTCAAAAAATATCAACCCTAGATGTTTAGGCCTTTTCCAGCATTTAGGGGGCCGTTTCGAGGGACCCAGGGGCCCGAGGCGCACGGGACCAAGTCCCACGCATTCCGCTTGAACCCAAGAACAACATACTCAAAAATTAGCCTCTTAGCACCTTTCTAAAAAAATGAATTGGGATTGTCATCTGACCCTTGCAAAACACTCTGTCGGAATCCGATCCTTACCCCATCCGTGACCCTAGGCTGGAATCATGAAAAAATAGTTATAAAAAAATGACAAGATGGATGTGTTCCGCCTCCTCCCAATGTTGACACCTCAAATCTGGGGTCCCTAAATGCTTTTGGCCCCGAGTTAGGAACTTAAACAGTTTTGGCCCCCCAAAACTGCATTTTCTGAACATATTTTGTAAATTTGGACCTCTTCCCGTGCACATACGTGCACAATCTTTTCACACTCTTTTAGGGCTTACTCCATGTACTGTGATTTAAATCTGGAGTCTCCAGGCCTTTGGGATCTTGAGTTATGAATTTTTTTCTGCAACACTATTTTTCACAAAAAATACACCTGACCGGCCTTTGCGGGGCCGTTTGGTAGTCTTATCGTGCACGTAAGAAGGCCAGATGTTCAGGGTAGATGTGGCCTATCCTGATCTAGATCTCCAGCAAATTTGGTCCAGTTCCTTGCTTCCTACAGGGAGATACAGGCTGCAGAAGGTGTAAAAAAAGTGGCGGGAATTGTTCGTAGGCCTCTGCTTGTTCAAAATTTAATTAAGGTACCTTACCTTTGACCTAGCACCACCAAATTGACAGGATCTCTTAAGCATAACCGTTTCTACCCGTTTCTCTAGTTTTATGGCTCTGGTCTATTCCTGTGGCCCGTGGCGGCCCGATGAACACAGACCTAAACGCAATGTAAGTCAATGGGCAATGTAAGTCAATGGGCCTACAGCTCCAATTTTGCGGGTTAATTGTGGGGCCAAGGAAAGGGTCATCAAGACGAGCTTGGGCTTATTCTCTTTGTCTTAAAAATACCTTTCCAATGGCATCAAGCTTGCCCAGATCAAAGGTTCATATGCGAATCACGGGGCCCAAACGCACTCCGAAGTATAAGGCCCGAGGTCGCCTCATTGAAAGTACAGCTTGTGACCGTCTGGTTCCGTTTTGTGACCCTTTTTCCTGCAGACCTCAGGGTGCAATTTCTGGGGTTCTGGGGGTCCAGGAGTGAAAAGGTCAAGAAAGAAGGGGCTACTTTTCATGCTCTAAAGCTGGCCTTGGAGGCCAAACACAGTTTGCTGGAAATTAGCCTTTACACACCCAGTTCCGGAGCCAAACGCACTCCCGTGACCCCCTGGTGCCGTTCCATGTACCAGACACAGAAGGCTGCAAACGAAGCCTGAGAGAGGCCTCAGGGGGTCTTGCGGACCATAGGAGTGGCCTAGGAAGGCACGGGTGGGCTTGTTGCGATCGAAACGATGGCCCAAATGTGACGACGTCCGAGTCGCCCTCGCGAACCGTTCCCCTGCCCGGTGAGTGCCTGGAGAGTACCCCCGTGACCTTCAGTAGGCCAAAAAATTTACATCGACCGAGGCCTTTGATCTTGACATATGTCGTCTGTGGGATCACCTTGAGTGCAACGATACCTCTGCTGCATCTGTACAACCTTCCTACGCGAAATGGCGTCAAAGGTCACGACAAAGATCACGAGGAGTTCTCTGTGCCCGTTTGGCGCCCTTTTAACCTAGAGATCCCAAATTTGGGTGAGATAGTCACCAGGCAGAGCCAAACAAGTTTGTAAAATTTGGTGAGTATCAAAGAGGTCAAAAAATTTCCCATCGACCAAGGCATTTGAGCTTGACGTATGTCGTCTGAGGGATCACTTCAAGTGCAACAATAATGCCGCTGTGTCTGAACGACCTTCCTCCTTTCTCTATAATAACGCCTAATGCAAAATTCGAGACCTAATGATAAAAAAAACTTCATATCTTCCGATAGGATAAAGGTATCTTCTTCAAACTTGGTACAGTTATAGAGCAAGTATCAAGGAAGAGTTTTGCAGCAATTTGTGCACGTACATGCACGTGCACGTGCGCAGGAGGCCCCACAAGTTTTACCACTTTTCGGGGTTTAGCGGGTCCCAGGAAGCACGTACAGTGGTGAGACAGGTGTCACCAAATAGCCCTTGAGCAGATCTTTTCAATGGTACCTTGGATGACTTTGTACGTCTTTCCTATTCGAAGTTGTGACCCAATTTGTACTCATTTTTCTCTATGATAAGGGCTGATTCAAAATTCGAGACCTAATGATAAAAAAACGTCATATATTCCGTTAGGATAAAGGTATCTTCTTCAAACTTGGTATACTTATAGAGCAAGTATAAAAGAAGAGTTATCCAGCAATTTCTGCACGTATGTGCACGTGTACGTGTGCAGGAGGCCCCGCAACTTTTAACACTTTTCGGAGTTTAGCGGGTTCCAGGAAGCTTGCACAGTGGTGAGACAGGTCTCTCTGAATAGCCCTTGAGCATATCTTTCCAACGGTACCTTGGATGACTTTGTACGAACTTTATATGCCAAGCTGTGACCCAATTTGTACTCATTTTTTCTCTATGATAAGGGCTGATTCAAAATTCGAGCCCTAATGATTAAAAAAATTCATAACTTCCTTTAGGAATAAGCCATCTACTCCAAGCTCGGTACAGATGTAGAGCCAGTACTAAAGAAAATTTTTGCATAAATTTGTGCACGCGCGCAGGAGGCCACGCGAGTCTAACCACTTTTTGAGGTTTAGCAGTTCCCAGGAAGCCCTCACAGACGTGGGACGTGTCTCTATGAATAGTTGTTGAGCAGTTCTTTCCAATGGTATCTTGGATGACTTTGTACGGCCTTCCTGCGCGAATCTGTAGGCCAAAACGCACTCGTCAACCTGTAACTAAGGCCTCCGAAGGCCGTAGGTTATAAATTTTTATTACTTCCTCCAGAAACCACCAAACTACTTCAAATTCTCAGGGTCTCTTCATCTTGGAGCATTTCTGTAACCCTGAAAATATTGTGTCCCTAGCTGCTTTCCTCTATGAATTACGGGCATTTATATATTGGCCTGACCTTTTGACCTTTATAGGTTGGAGGGCCGGTTGAGGCACTTAGGAACATTGCAAAGGGATAAAACTCACAGGTCTTGATCAGCATATCACCCTGACTGAATGCTGTGCGTTTGGGGTCAATTCTCATTTTCCTTGACCTTGTGAACTTTAATAATAATAATGAATTCAATTTATAATGCACTTTTCATTAATAAAAATCTCAAAGTGCTACAAAGTGTAACAAATCAAAGATCAAAATAAAACAAGTGATAAAATCAAATAAAATCAATAATAATATCGACTAAGATCAAAAGATAAAATCATGTGGATGCAGATTAGGCTTGCTTAAAAAATAAATAAAATAAAACAAGTGATAAAATCAAGTAAAATCAATAATGATATCAGCTAAGATCAAAGATAAAATCATGTGGAGGCAGAATAGGCTTGCTTAAAAAGAAAAGTCTTTATGCTGCTTTTAAAGTCAACCAGTGACTGTGGAGCTCTCAGGTCATCAGGGAGGGAGTTCCACAGGTGGGGGGCAGCCACACAGAATGCTCGGTCTCCCATGGTCCTCAATTTGGTCCGAGGAATATGAAGGAAATTACTGTTCTGTGATCGTAGAGACCGGGTGGATGAATATGGTGCAAGAATGTCCTTTAGATAGTCAGGTGAAGTGCCGTGCAAGCATTGATGGGTAATGAGAGCAGTTTTGTACTGAATTCTGTAGGTGACAGGAAGCCAATGGAGGTTATGGAGAATGGGTGTAATATGTTCAAATTTACGAACTCTCAACAGAATCCTTGCTGCACTGTTTTGAATGTATTGAAGTTTCTGAAGGTTTTTGCCAGGGATACCAATAAACAGGGAGTTGCAGTAGTCGAGCCTGGAGGAGACAAAGGCATGGACGAGTTTCTCAGCATCAGGAAAAGTCAGAGATGGGCGAAGTCTGGAGATGTTTCGAAGATGGAAGAAGCAGGTTTTAAACAGATGCTTAATGTGATTTTCAAATGTAAGATGAGAGTCCATTTTTATTCCAAGATTTGTAACAGAGGTGGAGAGGGGGATGTCTTGACCAGAGAAGGAGATTGCTGTTAAAGTTGATGTTTGTATCTGGTGAGGGGTGCCAATCATTATGGCCTCAGTCTTAGAGCAGTTTAATTGAAGAAAGTTCTGATTCATCCATGCCCTTATTTCCTCCAGGCAGGTAGAGAGGGCAGTGAGTGAAGATGAAGATGGGGATGATGAGGATGCTCCAGTCCTGATGTAAAGCTGTGTGTCGTCGGCATAGCAGTGAAAAGAAATGTTGAACTGATTAATAATTTGACCTAAAGGCAGCATGTAAAGGGAAAACAGCAGGGGCCCCAGAACTGACCCTTGAGGGACACCACAGGAGACACCGACTGTCTGGGAAGTGGCATTGCCAAGACTAACACATTCCAGCCTATCGGAGAGGAAAGATTTGAACCAGTCCAGGACAGTGTCACAGAGACCGACCTCCACATGAAGACGGTGGAGGAGGATATTATGGTCCACAGTGTCGAAAGCTGCAGTGAGGTCAAGGAGGACAAGGATGGAGGGAGAACCAGTGTCAGCAGCCATGAGGACATCATTTGTAACTCTCAGCAATGCCGTCTCAGTACTGTGAGCTGCACGGAAGCCAGACTGGAACTTCTCATACAGAGAGTGTTGTTGTAGGTGGTCCTGCAGCTGAGCAGCAACTGCTTTTTCCAGCACTTTAGACAGAAATGGGAGGTGGGAAATTGGGCGGTAATTAGAAAAAATGTCGGGATCCAAATTAGATTTTTTCAGAAGAGGCTTAATGATGGCAGTTTTTAGAGGCAGTGGAACATGACCAGATTGTAGAGACTGATTTATTATTTGTGTGATCAATGGGCTAATTGCAGAGTGATTGGATTTTATGAGAGACGAGGGGAAGGGATCCAGGGCGCAGGATGAAGGCTTCATTTTCTTGATGATGGCCTCCACCTCACTCTGAACAACTTCATCAAAGCTGCTCAGGGACCCAGGATGCAGACGGGTAGATGGTAAACGAAGATCAGGGAGGTTGTGGAGCTGAGATCTGATAGTGTCAACTTTGTTTTTAAATGATGAAAGGAACAGGTTGCATTTTTGAACAGATTCCTCAGGAGTTTGTTTAATGGGATTAAGCAGATGAGTTATTGTGGAGAAGAGCTGTTTAGAGTTACCAGGGCAGGTGTTGATGATGTTGGAATAATATTTGGAGCGTGCTTCTTTAAGAGAATAGGCGTACGCTTTCTGATGTTCTTTGTATGCCTGCTTATGTACAGAGAGACCAGATGATTTTACACATCTCTCAATAGCACGGCCAGTTGCCTTCATCCTGCGTAGCTCATCAGTGTACCAAGGGGCTGAACGGGAGAAAGACACCAGTCTTGTCTTCAAGGGAGCATGTAGGTCCAGAAGCTCTTGGAGAGATCGGTTGTAGTGATCCACAGAGTCATTTGCAGATGAATGATTGACAATGGCCAGGGCGTGAAGATCATCGGACAGAACATCAGGGGAAATGTTTTTAAAGTCCCGGAACTGGATAGGTCATTTTGGGTTTGAAGCAGGCGAAGTTGAAGGAACTTCCAAGGAGGTGACACGGTGGTCCGAGACACCCAGGTCATATACAGACAAGTTATTGATGAGTACAGTGTCTGTAATCACCAAATCCAGAGTGTGCCCCCTGTTGTGCGTAGGGGCGTCCACATGTTGGGTGAGATTGAGAGAGTCCAAAAGAGACTGAAAATCTGTTGCTAGAGGGGAAGAGGAATTGTCCATGTGGATATTTAAATCCATCCATCCATCCATCTTCTTCCGCTTATCCGGGGTCGGGTCGCGGGGGTAGCAGCCTAAGTAGGGAGGCCCAGACTTCCCTCTCCCCAGCCACTTGGAGCAGCTCCTCCGGGGGAATCCCAAGGCGTTCCCAGGCCAGCCGAGAAACATAGTCCCTCCAGCGTGTCCTGGGTCTTCCTCTGGGTCTCCTCCCGGTGGGACATGCCCGGAACACCTCACCAGGGAGGCGTCCAGGAGGCATCCTAACCAGATGCCCGAGCCACCTCAACTGGCTCCTCTCGATGTGGAGAAGCAGCGGCTCTACTCCGAGTCCCTCCCGGATGACTGAGCTTCTCACCCTATCTCTAAGGGAGAGTCCAGCCACCCTGCGGAGAAAACTCATTTCAGCCGCTTGTATCCGAGATCTTGTTCTTTCGGTCATAACCCAAAGCTCATGACCATAGATGAGGGTGGGAACGTAGATCGATCGGTAAATTGAGAGCTTTGCCTTTTGACTCAGCTCTCTCTTCACCACGACAGACCGGTACAGCGCCCGCTTCACTGCGGACGCTGCACCTATCCGCCTATCGATCTCACGCTCCAGTTTTCCCTCATTCGTGAACAAGATCCCGAGATACTTAAACTCCTCCACTTGGGGTAGGACCTCCTCCCCGACCCGGAGAGATATTTAAATTGCCAAGAAAAATTGTTTTCACAGGGTAGGTGCAGAAAAAAGTGAGGAGGTCATGCATCTCTGAGTTAAATGAAACATGCGGTTTGGGAGGACTATAAATCAATATAACTTTCATCAGGAGTGGTGCTTTGAGGTTGAAGGCCAAACTTTCAAAAGAGGAAAAGTCCTGAGAAGCCAGATGTGTCAATTTTAAATTATTGCGGTAGATTACAGCCAGACCACCACCGCGGCCAGTGCTACGGGCTCTCTGCAGATAACTGTATCCAGAGGGACAGGCCTCATTTAGAGAACTGAACACATCTGGTTGATGCCAAGTTTCTGTAAGACACATGAGGTCCAAGTCCTTCTCCAGAATGTGATTGTGAATTAGACATGATTTGTTTGATAGTGACTGCACATTGAAAAGTTCTAATTTAATACCAGTTGGTGTAGAAGCCTTTTGAACCGGTTTCAGCAGACTGAAGTCCACTCCACGTTTTCCTTGCCACTTTGTGAGCTGTGGACTACAAGGGACTACAGATGCAATGTTCTGATGACGTCGTTTAGGTGCAACAGTCCAGACAGTAGCAATCGAGTCAGAGCCCGTGTGCCTAAAATAGATGGTTTTCTTTCAAGAGCTTATGTGGATGTAGTGAGGTCTACGCAGAAGTCCCAGTTGTTTGATGGTGGAAATAGAAGGAGGAATGGAGCAGTTGTTAAGTCCAAGCAGCTGCGAAGCGGAGTATGTCAACATCGCGCCAGCCAAGCCGGGGGAAGCTAGCACAGAGCTAGCCACTAGCAGCAGACCCACGGCTCCGAAAGAAATAACCAAGAAGCAGTGAGAGGCAACTTGGTTGAGCATATTTTGAAGGGGAGCACAGAAGAGGATCCAGGACAGTCCAGACGACACAGGAGGTTGACAGGCAGCAGGTGAGCGGAACAATAATTGCAGCTACGTAGTTCTTGAAGCAAGTTCGTGCTGGAGTTTGACAGGAGGTTGACAGCCAAAATTCCGGTTAGGAAGTGCTAACTAAGCTGTCCGTAAAATCCTTATAAAAAAAAAACCACTGAACAAAATAAGTCCAGATAAATGTCTAAAAAATAGTAACAGTAAAATAACTATTTAAGAGATAAGAGATAAGAGATTTTTTATTAACATTGCACCAGTAAACCAATACAACGTGATAATGTAAACACAGTCATCCAGAGGTCAGAGAATGTTAAGCTGCTGCAATTCAAAACACATGCATGTTCGTCAGCGCGGCCATCTCTCATCCATCCTGGATGAAGAGCAAAACAGATATGGAAAAAGGAAAAACACAGTAGGTATCATTTGTGATATTCAAAAAAAGAATTTATCAAAGATTGCCTGAGGACACTCCATGATAAAGTCCCAAAAACTCTATCAGCATAAGCACAA
>JBBPBX010042273.1:0-18230 GCA_038048925.1 Garcialebias charrua
GGACAGTTAGTCCCGGTTCCGAACGATTCTCGATTCTCGATGCCCAACCCTACCAAAGAGGCATGGCCATTACTTTGCATTGACAGCCATTTTAAAGTGTTGACCGTGCCCCTCTGGTGCCTGTTCTTTCACCCGTTCATCCCTTAGAGGGGTCATGGAATGGTACCAAAGTAGCGTGGTCATTACTTTGCAATGAAAGCCATTGAAAAGTGTTGACCATGCCCCTCTGGTGCCTGTTCTGGCCCTTGCACATCCCTTAAAGGGGTCCCATTGAAAAGTATTGAACGCACCACCTTGATACCTTTTAGTGCTCCCTCTAAGGGTTAGGATGGGCATAGATAGGTACAAAGTGGGCACGACCAACATTTTGAATTGGTTTTCATGCAAAGCATTGAGCGGATCTCCTTGGTACCTTTTAATGCTCTATCTAAGGGTTAGGATGGGAATAGATAGGTACCAAGGGGACACGGCCAACATTTTGCATTGGTTTTCACATAAATTATTGACCGTGCACCTATGATACCATTTCGTTCCCCCTATAAGGGTAGTACATGGCCACGGATAGGTACCAGAGGGGCACGGGCAATGCATACCCCAATGCAAAGTATTGACCATGCTCCTATGGTACCGTTTCGTGCTCCCTTTAAGGGAAGTACATGGGCACGGATTTGTACAAGAGGGGCACGGACAATGCATGCCCATGTACCCCAATGCAAAGTATTGACCGTGCCCCTATGGTACCATTCCGTGCCACCATAAGGTAGGAACAAGTACCATAGGATCACGGTCAATACTTTGCATTGGTTTCATGACCACGTTCCTTTAGTACCACCTCGTGTCCTTGCACCAAAAAGTCACAATCAACTACTTTCTCCATGTAACTAGGCAAAAGTTTAAGTCAATTAAGTCCTGTTTTTGATTATATCTCGGCTCATGGGACGAGTACAGACTTGAGACCAACGTTATCAGAAAGATGGGATAAGGCGCCTTGACACTTGGGTGTGTGTTTCATGCATGTACACGCATGTTTAGTTGGCAAAAAATGGTAAATATGCTTAGAAATAGCAGTTTTTTTGGCAAAGGGTGGTGCCATGCCCCCTTAGTCCTGGTTTATGCCCCTCTCAGGGGCCTAAATATACTACGGCCGCTACGGCGGACCCAGGGGTCCGAGGCACATGGGACCAAGTCATCTGTGTTCGGCTTGAGCCTGAGAACAACATATTCAAAAATCAACATCCTGACACAAAAAATAAATACCACTTTTAAGCTATTAGCTCTAGCTACGAAGTACTGTAGTTGCAAAGCTGAAACTTTCAGGACACTTTCATATAAATGGTCTGACAGGATCCAAAAAGTTTAGGCCATCCAGCTTCAGCCTAATCCCTTAAAATTGCAGACAAGCATGGGGTAACCTGCTCAAATGTATTGCCTGTGCCCACTTAGTGCCGGTCTTTGTCCCTCTCAGGAACCACAAATTACTATGCCCTAGGGACTCCCGAAACAGAGATATTACCATCAAAATAGATAAGCACACATAAGAAAGTTAATTCTCAATAGTCCAGGTATCAAATCCGCTCATTCTCAATCAGTTCATCTGGACAGTTTCTTTTTAGCAGAAACGTTTCACCCTCACTCCAGAGGGCTTCCTCAGTCAGAGTAGTCCAAAGCACACTGAAGTTAACCCACCAAGTAAGCAACTTATGTGGACCAACCAGTTTGCTGTAGCCAAGATGGTTTCTGGGGGCGTGTCCCTCGTCGACTCCTCCCAGGCAGGCAGACATGTCCAAAGTGGTTCAAGACAAGAAAGTTAATTCTCAATAGTCCAGGTATCAAATCCGCTCATTCTCAATCAGTTCATCTGGACAGTTTCTTTTTAGCAGAAACGTTTCACCCTCACTCCAGAGGGCTTCCTCAGTCAGAGTAGTCCAAAGCACACTGAAGTTAACCCACCAAGTAAGCAACTTATGTGGACCAACCAGTTTGCTGTAGCCAAGATGGTTTCTGGGGGCGTGTCCCTCGTCGACTCCTCCCAGGCAGGCAGACATGTCCAAAGTGGTTCAAGACAAGAAAGTTAATTCTCAATAGTCCAGGTATCAAATCCGCTCATTCTCAATCAGTTCATCTGGACAGTTTCTTTTTAGCAGAAACGTTTCACCCTCACTCCAGAGGGCTTCCTCAGTCAGAGTAGTCCAAAGCACACTGAAGTTAACCCACCAAGTAAGCAACTTATGTGGACCAACCAGTTTGCTGTAGCCAAGATGGTTTCTGGGGGCGTGTCCCTCGTCGACTCCTCCCACACATAAGCACACATAGTTTTACACCCCAAACCCAACCGTCTTGGTCCTGTTGCTCAACGAGGCCCCTGAAAAAAGTTGGCTCGGTAGAGGCCCCAGGCCCCTGGCTATGACATATGTTAAAGAGGACCCGAGACGAGAAGATCCATGTAGGTTTGGTGGAAATCAGACAGACGGTTCAAAAAATATCAACCCTAGATTTTTAGGCCTTTTCCAGCCTTTGGGGAGACTCTACGGGGTACTAAGGGACCTGAGGCACACAGGACCAAGTCTTCCGTGTTTGGCTTGAACCCGAGAACATCATACTCTAAAATCAGCATCATAGCACCTTTCTCAAAAAAAATTAACTGGGATTGTCATCTGAACCTTGCAAACATTGTGTCGGATTTTGATGCTTACCCCATCCGTGACCCCAGGCAGGAATCATGAAAAAACAGTTATGAAAAAAATGACAAGATGTATGTGTTCCGCCCTTCCCCCAATGTTGACACCTCAAATCTGGGGTCCCTAAATGCTTTCGGCCCCGAGTTAGGAACTTAAACAATTTTGTCCCCTAAAAACTGCATTTTCTGAATATATTTTATAAATTTGGACCTTTTCCCATGTACGTATGTGCACAAAACTTTTACACTCTTTTAGGGCTTACTCCATGTACATGTGATTCAAATCTGGAGTCTCCAGGATTTTGGGGTCCTTAGTTATGAATTTTTTTCTACAATACTATTTTTCACAAAAAATACACCTACTGGCCTTTGCGGGGACGTTTAGGGGTCTTAGGGTGTACGTAGGAAGGCCAAATTATCAGGGTAGATAAGGCCTATCCTGATCTACATCTATAGCAAGTTTGGTCCAGTTCCTTGCTTCCTACAGGGAGATACGAGCTACAGAAAGTGTATAAAAAGGGGCGGGAATTGTCCACCAGCCTCTGCTTGTTCAAAAGTTAATTAAGGTATCTTATCTTTGACCTAGCAACACCAAATTGATAGGATCTCTTAAGCGTAACCGTTTCTACCGGTTTCTATAGATATGTGGCTCTGGTCAGTTCATATGGCCCGTGACGGCCCGATGAACACAGACCTAAACGCAATGTAAGTCAATGGGCCTACAGCTCCAATTTCGCGGGTTAATTGTGGGGCCGAGGAAAGGGTCATCAAGACGAGCTTAGGTTCATTTTCTTTGTCTTAAAATGACCTTTCCAACGGCATCAAGCTTACCTAGATCGAAGGTTCCTATGCGAATCACGGGGCCCAAACGCACTCTGAAGTATAAGGCCCGAGGTTGCCTCTCTGAAAGTACAGCTGGTGATCGTCTGGTGCCGTTTTGTGACCTTTTTTTCCTGCAGACCTCAGGGTACAATTTCTGGGGTTCTGAGGGTCCAAGAGTGAAAAGGTCAAGAAAGAGGGGGCTACTTTTCATGTTCTAAAGCTGTCCTTGGAGACCAAACACAGTTTGCTGGAAATTAGCCTTTCCAGACCCAGTTTTGGAGCCAAACGTACTCCCCTGACCCCCTGGTGCCGTTCCATGTACCAGACGCAGAAGGCCGCAAATGAAGCCTGAGAGAGGCCTCAAGGTGTCTTGCAGACCATAGGAGAGGCCTAGGAAGGCACGGGTGGACTTGTTGTGATCGAAACGATGGGCCGAACGTGACAACGTCCGAGTCACCCTCGTGAACTGTTCCCCTGCCCGGTGAGTGCCTAGAGAGTACCCCCGTGACCTTCAGCAGGCCTTGTGTGCCGTATGGGCAATTTGGTATTTCTCGGACACCTGACTACCTACGAACCCCAAAGTTGTGTCAGAGGGTCACGACATAGCTTCACGTGCACGTGGCACGGAATGGTACCAGAGGGGCACTGTCAACTCTTGGCATTGGGTTACATATATACACATTGTCCGTGTTCCTTTGGTACTTATCTGTGCCTGTGTACATCCCTTAGAGGGGGCACGAAAAGGCACCAGAGGGGCACGATCAATACTTTGCATAATATTATGTAGAAATGCATGGTCCATGTCCCTCTGGTGCTTATCTGTGCCTGTGTACATCCCTTAGACGGAGCACAAAAAGGCACCAGATGGGCAAGGGCAATGCATACCCCAATGCAAAGTATAGGGAACTTCCGTCCTACGAACGAGTTCAGGACCTAAGGACCATTCTTAGCTCGATTCTGTCGTAGCTCAGGGGTGAAAATAGCATCCCGTTTGTAGGTCCGCATTCCGTTCGTAGGTTGCGGAAATAACGCTAATGGAGCGTCGCACATACATTTATCGGCATGAGACTGAACAAGCGGACATACTGGGCCATAAACATACATAGAACTTTATTTACAAACACTTATCTAACACAATACACCACACATTCATCCATAAACACACATAGTAACTGTACAGTATGTACAATAGTGTACAGTAATGTTAAATATAGCTATTCAGCATAGCACATTCAATACTATAATTTAAAAAACTACTTTGTGGACCAGATGTATGAAAACAAAGTGCCTTAGTGTACAGGACAGTCCAGTGCAGGAACTTTTAAAAGGTACAGTACATATTTTTCAGCACAGGGAAAACATAAAAAACACAAATCTATTCCTAAACAGTTCTCAGCCACACTTCTCAAAGAGCAACTGTTAACATCAGAACTGTAGCAAATCAGTATAAAATCACATCCATCCATCCATTAGGAAAATTATATAATAATAATAATAATAATAATAATAATAATAATGAATTCAATTTATAACGCACTTTTCATTAATGAAAATCTCAAAGTGCTACAAAGTGCAACATAATTAAATGTCAATAAAACAAGTAATAAAACAAGTAAAATCAATAACAGTATCAACTAAGATCAAAAGTAGAATCATGAGGAGGTAGAGTATGCTCGGTTGAAAAGAAAGGTCTTCAAGCCGCTCTTAAAGTCAACCACAGACTGTGGGGCTCTCAGACAGTCAGGAAGAGAGTTCCACAGGCGGGGGGCAGCCACACTGAAAGCCCGGNGAACAGAAAAAAAAAATGTGTCAGTGAAATGCTGTAATCCTATCAAAATATCAAAAATATGCTTAAAACTCATATCACCATTATTGAATAAAAGTATATTGTGATATATATATCGATATTTAATTATTGTCCAGCTCTACATTTAATATTAATCTGTTTTAAATGCTGCCAAAGAAAAGAATGGCTTTATTGCAAAGATGTACACTGGTAAAAGAGCCAGTATAAAACTTGATTAACGTTCCTAAAATGACTTTATAAAAAATTTCAATTGATTTATTTAAAACTTCTTTTGCTTGTTTAATGAGATCGTGGTCAAAGTGCTGCTGTTGGCTCCACGGGCATATTTTGCCCATGTGTGCTCTAAACAGGTCCTCCAAAGTGCCATCTACAACAAGTAAGATATTGTTTGTCCATAACCTTTCCAGATCTGTCCTTCATGTCAGGGCTGGTGCAGGGGTGAGCTCTTCTCACACAGAACAGACACATAATACTAATAATAATAATTGTCTAATCTTGTCATCTGCGTATGTTTCCCATACACAGACGAAATTCGTCTCTGCATTTAACCCAACCACCTACCAGGTGGTGCAGTGAGCAGCCCGAAAGCGCCCGGGGAGCTGGAGAAATAGGTGTGCACTCATAGACACCCCAAGATGTGTAGTGGCCGGGACGCGAACCCGCGTCCTTCGGGTCCCAAGTCAGGGGCAGATGCAGTGACATGTGAGGGTGTAGAGACTAAACACAACGCTCCGTCTCTGAGAAAACACGCAGACGTGCACACACGCCGGTCACAGAAAGCAGGCTAAGCTCTAACGTGCACATCTTCTCATTGGCGGATGCCATGAAGGCTGTGGGGCGTGTCATTTGAGGAATGCTGCTGAATGTTTGCCACGTTCCCACTGTTTGCTGCATTTCCTTTTTGTCTGTCACACACAGACACCAAGCCCGTGCACACATTCCTACCTCCTTGAAGCACCAGGAGCACCGAGGTCCACGTCGGAGGCAGTCCGTGCACGAGGTGACGCCGGGCGACCAGCATGCACCAGGCCCTGCTGATGCACGACAACAAAAACACATGATTAGCATATGAAAGAATGTGTGTCAACACTCATCAGCCTCTGCAGACATGAAGATCTCATTTGTTTAATGATGGAACATCTCAGATGAGGTTCTTCACAACATGAAGGGGTGTGACATCAGCGTGGGAACAAGTGCTTGAGTTGCTGGAGCTCTCCTGAATGTGTGTCACTGATATTCCAACAGAACCACTTTAAATACCGAGGATGTTGCTTCCAGGGAGACAAAAGGAGCAGCGTGCACCTCCTGCTTCCTGTCCTGCGAGTAATCATTAACTCAAGTCATTTGTCTGCTTGAATCCAATTTTCCAGAGCGATTGCAGTTATTTACAGAGCTGGAATGTCGTGCACGTCGGAGCATCATTAACAGAGCTCATTAGCAGGCCTGGCTGACACAATTAGCACCGTGACCTCTGTTGACCCCTGCAGATGGGATGTGGGGAACTTGTTCTTCAAACTGATGATGACAGGGACGTGGCTTTGTGTTTGCTAAAGCAGCGATGAAGAGTTTGAATCACAGAAATGATGAGCACTGGTTCCAGGTGGACAGCTGTAGGTCAGTGATTCAGACTGAGTGCTGGCATGTAGTTTTAGTCAAACAGACTGGGAACTCTTGATGGGAGTTATTTTAGGACTGGTTTGATCAGGACATTGAATTTCAGTTCAGCTTCATCAGCGTCCAGGTGTGAATCAGAGTCGTAGTCTACGTCATATTTGAGTATAAGGAGTGCATCCACGAGAAAAGCTTAAGAATGTATACCCACTTAAAAGTACCCATTGATACATGACATCATTAGACACGTGTCATTGATACATGACATCATTAGACACGTGTCATGTTAAACAGCAGTTAAACTCTTCAGTAACAATCTATCTGTTTGCAGCGCTTTGCTTTGATAGTTTTATACATTCTGTAACATGTTTTTAATACAAAACTAACCGTTGTACAAAGTGTGTTGCTCATTTATTCAAATAGAAGCATCAGAGAAATTTGGAAATGTTCAATATGTTTAAAAATCAAAATAAATTGATGATTACATTGTTTCTAAGCACACCCACTGGATCAAACTTGAATCCTAAATGGCAGCAAATCCATCAATTTAAAATTGATGGATTTGGGACTTTCTAGCAACACTCTTGTATCATCACATGTTTCACTTTAAACTATGCAACACTTTTAAAATATTTAGGGAAAAACATTTTATGCATTTTCAACCCGCGGCTGATTGTAAATGGTAAATGGATTATTAAACACCTGTCCATCTAATCAAGACACTCTGTGTCCTCACCTGTTCATTCACTCTTTACCTGGCTGTACAAAGACTAATCACACTGATGGGACACATCAGAGGCAGTGAGGGGTTCAGTGTCTTGCCCAGGGACACTTCAGCATGCGACTGCTGGAATTGAACCCCCAACTCTCCCATTGGGGGACGACTGCTCTGACTCCCCCACAGCTGGATGCTGGATGGTGGAAGACACACATGTTATCCCAATGAGGCTGCACAGCCTGCACTCACCCGCACAGAGTGCGCGCGCCACGGCGCAGCAGAGCAGGAGGACCCCCAGAGGAGGAGGAGAACCGGAAGTCATCCTGCAGGAGGTTCACGAGGAGCCGAGCAGCTGCTGGAGGACGAACCTGCTGAAAGTGAGCTCCGTGGGTCCTCCGCCGCAGAAACAACAGCCACGGGACATTGTCCTTCACGCTCTCCCTCCTCCCCCCTGAAAACACCCCCTCTAATCCCGGGGAGGTGTTCACATCCCCCGGGTCAGATGAGCTTTAAACCACCGGAGCACCAGACGAGAACAGCGGCTGTCTCACACTGTCCCTCCATTTACTGCCAGCTGTGTGTCCCCCTCTGTCTCCCCCTCTGTCTCCCCCTCTGTGTCTCCGGCTGCCGGGGAGAGTGTGTCGCAGGTACCGAGCAGTGCTGCGTTCAGGCTCCGAATCCAGGAGTGAGCGCGAGCTGACTGCTCTCAGCAGGCCGGTGCCATGGCAACGACGCCGGCTGGAAAGAGGCGGGGCCAACAGTGAGTGAGTGAGACAGAGAGAGAGAGAGAGAGAGAGAGAGGGAGAGAGAGAGAGAGAGAGAGACAGAGAGACAGAGAGAGAAAGAGAGAGACAGAAAGAGTGAGAGAGACAGAAAGAGAGAGAGACAGACAGAAAGATAGAGAGAGAGTGAGAGACAGAAAGATAGAGAGCACGCACGAAAGAGAGTGAGTGTGAGAGAGAGACAGAAAGAGTGAGACAGAAAGAGAGAGTGAGAGACAGAAAGAGAGAGCACGCACGAGAGAAAGTGAGTGTGAGAGAGAGACCAAAAGAGTGAGACAGACAGAGAGACAGTGAGAGATAGAGAGACACTGAAAGAGTGAGACAGAAAGAGAGAGTGAGAGACAGAAAGAGAGAGCACGCACGAGAGAAAGTGAGTGTGAGAGAGAGACCAAAAGAGTGAGACAGACAGAGAGAGAGTGAGAGATAGAGAGAGACTGAAAGAGTGAGACAGAAAGAGAGAGTGAGAGACAGAAAGAGAGAGCATGCCCGAGAGAGAGTGAGAGACAGAAAGAGAGAGAGCATGCACGAAAGAGAGTGAGAGAGAGACAGAAAGAGAGAGTGAGAGACAGAAAGAGAGAGCACGCACGAGAGTGAGTGTGAGAGTGTGAGAGAGAGAGACCAAAAGAGTGAGACAGAAAGAGAGAGTGAGAGAGACTGAAAGAGTGAGACAGTCAGAGAGAGAGAGAGAGAGAGTGAGAGACTGAAAGAGTGAGACAGAAAGAGAGAGTGAGAGACAGAAAGAGAGAGTGAGAGACAGAAAGAGAGAGAGCATGCACGAAAGAGAGTGAGAGAGAGACCGAAAGAGTGAGACAGAAAGAGAGAGTGAGAGACAGAAAGAGAGAGCACGCACGAGAGTGAGTGTGAGAGTGAGAGAGAGAGAGACCAAAAGAGTGAGACAGAGAGAGTGAGAGTGAGAGAGACTGAAAGAGTAAGACAGACAGAGAGAGAGAGTGAGAGAGAGAGAGACTGAAAGCGTGAGACAGAGAGAGAGAGAGAGAGACAGAAAGAGAGAGAGCATGCACAAGAGAGACAGTGAGAGTGAGAGAGAGAGACCAAAAGAGTGAGACAGAAAGAGAGTGAGTGTGAGAGAGACTGAAAGAGTGAGACAGAAAGAGAGAGAGAGAGTGAGAGACAGAAAGAGAGAGCACGCACGAGAGAGAGAGAGAGAGAGTGAGAGAGAGCACGCACAAGAGAGTGAGTGTGAGAGAGAGAGAGAGAAAGAGATTGACAGAAAGAGTGAGAGAGAGACCGAAAGAGTGAGACAGAAAGAGAGAGAGCACGCACGAGAGAGAGAGAGAGAGAGAGAGAGAGAACTAGTGGTTGTGGTACATTCCATCTGGAGCTTGTTCTTGACCTCAGTCCTGTGTTTCTGTGTTTCTGTGTCTCTGTGTTTCTGTGTTTCTGTGTCTTTGTGTTTCTTTGTTTCTTTGTATCTTTGTTTCTATGTTTCTATGTTTCTGTGTCTCTGTGTTTCTGTGTTTCTGTGTCTCTGTGTTTCTGTGTTTCTGTGTCTCTGTGTTTCTGTGTCTCTGTGTTTCTTTGTTTCTGTGTTTCTGTGTCTCTGTGTTTCTGTGTCTCTGTGTTTCTGTGTTTCTGTGTCTCTGTGTTTCTGTGTCTCTGTGTTTCTGTGTTTCTGTGTTTCTGTGTCTCTGTGTTTCTGTGTTTCTGTGTCTTTGTGTTTCTTTGTTTCTTTGTATCTTTGTTTCTATGTTTCTATGTTTCTGTGTCTCTGTGTTTCTGTGTTTCTGTGTCTCTGTGTTTCTGTGTTTCTGTGTCTCTGTGTTTCTGTGTTTCTGTGTCTCTGTGTTTCTGTGTCTCTGTGTTTCTTTGTTTCTGTGTTTCTGTGTCTCTGTGTTTCTGTGTCTCTGTGTTTCTGTGTTTCTGTGTCTCTGTGTTTCTTTGTTTCTTTGTTTCTATGTTTCTATGTTTCTGTGTTTCTGTGTCTCTGTGTTTCTGTGTTTCTGTGTCTCTGTGTTTCTGTGTTTCTGTGTCTCTGTGTTTCTGTGTTTCTGTGTCTCTGTGTTTCTGTGTCTCTGTGTTTCTTTGTTTCTGTGTTTCTGTGTCTCTGTGTTTCTGTGTCTCTGTGTTTCTGTGTTTCTGTGTCTCTGTGTTTCTGTGTTTCTGTGTTTCTGTGTCTCTGTGTTTCTGTGTTTCTGTGTCTTTGTGTTTCTTTGTTTCTTTGTATCTTTGTTTCTATGTTTCTATGTTTCTGTGTCTCTGTGTTTCTGTGTTTCTGTGTCTCTGTGTTTCTGTGTTTCTGTGTCTCTGTGTTTCTGTGTTTCTGTGTCTCTGTGTTTCTGTGTCTCTGTGTTTCTTTGTTTCTGTGTTTCTGTGTCTCTGTGTTTCTGTGTCTCTGTGTTTCTGTGTTTCTGTGTCTCTGTGTTTCTTTGTTTCTTTGTTTCTATGTTTCTATGTTTCTGTGTTTCTGTGTTTCTGTGTCTCTGTGTTTCTGTGTTTCTGTGTCTCTGTGTTTCTACGTCTCTGTGTTTCTTTGTTTCTGTGTTTCTGTGTCTCTGTGTTTCTGTGTCTCTGTGTTTCCGTGTCTCTGTGTTTCTGTGTCTCTGTGTTTCTGTGTTTCTGTGTCTCTGTGTTTCTTTGTTTCTATGTTTCTATGTTTCTGTGTTTCTGTGTTTCTGTGTCTCTGTGTCTCTGTGTTTCTATGTTTCTATGTTTCTGTGTTTCTGTGTTTCTGTGTCTCTGTGTTTCTGTGTTTCTGTGTCTCTGTGTTTCTACGTCTCTGTGTTTCTTTGTTTCTGTGTTTCTGTGTCTCTGTGTTTCTGTGTCTCTGTGTTTCCGTGTCTCTGTGTTTCTGTGTCTCTGTGTTTCTGTGTTTCTGTGTCTCTGTGTTTCTTTGTTTCTATGTTTCTGTGTTTCTGTGTTTCTGTGTCTCTGTGTCTCTGTGTTTCTTTGTTTCTGTGTTTCTGTGTTTATGTGTCTCTGTGTTTCTGTGTTTCTGTGTCTCTGTGTTTCTGTGTCTCTGTATTTCTGTGTCTCTGTGTTTCTGTGTTTCTGTGTCTCTGTGTTTCTTTGTTTCTATCTTTCTTTGTTTCTGTGTCTCTGTGTTTCTGTGTCTTTGTGTTTCTGTGTCTCTGTGTTTCTGTGTCTCTGTGTCTCTGTATTTCTGTCTCTGTGTCTCTGTGTCTCTGTGTTTCTGTGTCTCTGTGTTTCTGTGTCTCTATGTTTCTTTGTCTCTGTGTTTCTGTGTCTCTGTGTTTCTGTGTTTCTGTGTCTCTGTGTTTCTTTGTTTCTGTGTCTCTGTGTTTCTGTGTCTCTGTGTTTCTTTGTTTCTGTGTTTCTGTGTCTATGTGTCTCTGTGTTTCTGTGTATCTGTGTTTCTGTGTCTCTGTGTTTCTTTGTTTCTGTGTTTCCATGTCTCTGTGTTTCTGTGTGTCTGTGTTTCTGTGTTTCTGTGTTTCTATGTATCTGTGTTTTCATTGTTTCTGTGTCTCTGTGTTTATGTGTCTCTGTGTTTCTGTGTTTCTGTGTTTCTGCGTCTCTGTGTTTCTGTGTCTCTGTGTTTCTATGTCTCTGTGTTTCTGTGTTTCTGTGTCTATGTGTTTCTTTGTCTCTGTGTCTCTGTGTTTCTATGTTTCTGTGTTTCTGCGTCTCTGTGTTTCTTTGTCTCTGTGTTTCTGTGTCTCTGTGTTTCTTTGTTTCTATGTTTCTGTGTCTCTGTGTTTCTGTGTTTCTGTGTCTCTGTGTTTCTGTGTTTCTGTGTCTCTGTGTTTCTATGTTTCCCTGTCTCTGTGTTTCTGTGCTTCTGTCTGTCTGTGTTTCTGTGTCTCTGTGTTTCTGTGTTTCTGTGTCTCTGTGTTTCTATGTTTCCCTGTCTCTGTGTTTCTGTGCTTCTGTCTGTCTGTGTTTCTGTGTCTCTGTGTTTCTGTGTTTCTATGTCTCTGTGTTTTCATTGTTTCTGTGTCTCTGTGTTTCTATGTTTCTGTGTTTCTGTGTTTCTGTGTCTCTGTGTTTCTGTGTTTCTGTGTCTCTGTTTTTCTGTGTCTCTGTGTTTCTGTGTTTCTGTGTCTGTGTTTTCATTGTTTCTGTGTCTCTGTGTTTCTGTGTATCTGTGTTTCTGTATCTCTGTGTTTCTGTGTTTCTGTGTCTCTGTGTTTCTGTGTCTCTGTGTCTCTGTGTTTCTGTGTCTCTGTGTTTCTGTGTTTCTTTGTCTCTGTGTTTCTATGTCTCTGTGTGTCTGTGTTTCTGTGTCTCTGTGTCTCTGTGTTTCTTTGTTTCTTTGTTTCTATGTTTCTATGTTTCTATGTTTCTATGTTTCTGTGTTTCTGTGTCTCTGTGTCTCTGTGTCTCTGTGTTTCTTTGTTTCTGTGTTTCTGTGTTTATGTGTCTCTATGTTTCTGTGTCTCTGTGTCTCTGTATTTCTGTGTCTCTGTGTTTCTGTGTTTCTGTGTCTCTGTGTTTCTTTGTTTCTATCTTTCTTTGTTTCTGTGTCTCTGTGTTTCTGTGTCTCTGTGTCTCTGTGTTTCTGTGTCTCTGTGTTTCTGTGTTTCTGTGTCTCTGTATTTCTGTCTCTGTGTCTCTGTGTTTCTGTGTCTCTGTGTTTCTGTGTCTCTGTGTTTCTGTGTCTCTGTGTTTCTGTGTTTCTGTGTCTCTGTGTCTCTGTGTTTCTTTGTTTCTGTGTCTCTGTGTTTCTGTGTCTCTGTGTTTCTTTGTTTCTGTGTTTCTGTGTCTATGTGTCTCTGTGTTTCTGTGTATCTGTGTTTCTGTGTCTCTGTGTTTCTTTGTTTCTGTGTTTCTGTGTCTCTGTGTTTCCATGTCTCTGTGTTTCTGTGTGTCTGTGTTTCTGGGTTTCTGGGTTTCTATGTATCTGTGTTTTCATTGTTTCTGTGTCTCTATGTTTCTGTCTCTCTGTGTTTCTGTGTTTCTGTGTTTCTGCGTCTCTGTGTTTCTGTGTCTCTGTGTTTCTGTGTTTCTGTGTTTCTGTGTCTCTGTGTTTCTTTGTCTCCGTGTCTCTGTGTTTCTATGTTTCTGTGTTTCTGCGTCTCTGTGTTTCTTTGTCTCTGTGTTTCTGTGTCTCTGTGTTTCTTTGTTTCTTTGTTTCTATGTTTCTGTGTCTCTGTGTTTCTGTGTTTCTGTGTTTCTGTGTTTCTGTGTCTCTGTCTTTCTATGTTTCCCTGTCTCTGTGTTTCTGTGCTTCTGTCTGTCTGTGTTTCTGTGTCTCTGTGTTTCTGTGTTTCTATGTCTCTGTGTTCTCATTGTTTCTGTGTCTCTGTGTTTCTATGTTTCTGTGTTTCTGTGTTTCTGTGTCTCTGTGTTTCTGTGTTTCTGTGTCTCTGTTTTTCTGTGTCTCTGTGTTTCTGTGTTTCTGTTTCTCTGTGTTTTCATTGTTTCTGTGTCTCTGTGTTTCTGTGTATCTGTGTTTCTGTATCTCTGTGTTTCTGTGTTTCTGTGTCTCTGTGTTTCTGTGTCTCTGTGTCTCTGTGTCTCTGTGTTTCTGTGTCTCTGTGTTTCTGTGTTTCTTTGTCTCTGTGTTTCTGTGTTTCTATGTCTCTGTGTGTCTGTGTTTCTGTGTCTCTGTGTCTCTGTGTCTCTGTGTTTCTGTGTTTCTGTGTCTTTGTGTTTCTGTGTTTCTGTTTTTCTGTGTCTCTGTGTTTCTGTGTCTCTGTGTTTCTGAGTTTCTATGTCTCTGTGTTTCTGTGTTTCTGTGTTTCTGTGTTTCTGTGTGTGTGTTTTTCTGTGTCTCTGTGTCTCTGTGTCTCTGTGTTTCTGTGTTTCTCCTTGTTCAAGGAGCATTAGGAGTTATCTTGAGGAGTCTGCTTAGGCAAACATTTTTTCACATCACTGTTGGTTTCACATTACATTATTTCTTTAGGATTATTCTAAACTTTCTGCAAGATTTGACACCAACTTGTACCAAGATGGCTGGACATGCGGCTCGGGAAGGAATAATGGCTGTCCACCACTTGCAAGGTTGCTAGTTCAATCCCAGATTTCATCACCTTGTGTTCCTAGGCAAGACTTGAAAGCCAGCTTTGTGTTGTCAGAAAACTTTTAACATCTGGTCCACAGATCAGAATGCTGTGCTGTAACGCCAGAGGAGAAGAGAAATACATCTCTGAGCAATATTTCATGTTTTGAAAATATCATTAATAAGTACGAGCCACGTTGTTGGATCTAAAATAAATAATGGTAAAAGTAATGCACCCATTTTCTGTGCCTGCTCATTCCTGTTCATTTTATCAGGAGTTGAATGTCCATCTCCAGTGGTCACCAGGTGGGAGACATGCACCTTGATTAGATGTTAGTCCACTGAAGAAAATTTATAAATGGTTAAATCGATTGATCAGCCTTACCTTTGACAATTTATAAAAACTCAAAATGATCAATATTGCCTGTCTTTTTAAATCAGCAGACAGAAAGCAAGGTACAGTATACAGTTAACTGGCTTTTTTTTTTTTTTTTTTTTTTTTTTGGCTAAATTGAGCTAAAACAATAAAAAAATCTTGATCATTGTATTTAATGCTTGGAAATTCAGCTAATATTATATTCTTGTTTGCACAAATCTGCTACCCAAATGAGGCTAAATTGACAGAAGTGCAAAATGTAATTGTGGTAGATGGATTAAATGCAGAGAGCCAATTTCATCATTGTATGGGGACATACAATGATGACAATACATACACATTATTATTATTATTATTATTATTATTATTATTATTATTATTATTATTATTATTATTATTATTATTATTATTATTATTATTATTATTATTATTATTATTATTAATAATAATATTATTATTATTATTATTAATAAAGTAGCATTTACAAAGTTATTTGATGTAATAGATAAGAGTTTTTTCTAATGACAGCATTCCACGTTGATCTTTCAAAGAGATAAATAAAGGACAATACAGGTAGTCCTCGGGTTACGACGGTCTTGAGTTACGACGTTTCGGGGTTACGTCACTCATCTCTCATTTACTATGAAAAGCCTTATTTTGAATTACGCGGTTTAAGTTGTAAACGTCGTAACGCAGCGGCGCAGCAGCTGAGGAATATTGTACTGTACGCGGTGCAGTGGCGGAGGAATACGGCGGAGTACGCCGCTCTGGACCAAGGAGGACGGCGTCACCAGCATCCCAGTAGGCCATTAACTATTTTTTCCCTTCATTATGGCTCCCAAACGTTTGTGTTTTTTGATAATTATGTAGGGTACTGTGTTAGGATAGGCTAAGTGCTTGGTAAAATACAGTACTGTATTACGTGCGTAGTGGTAATGGCAGTCGTCCCCCGATCGGAAGGTTGGAGGTTCGAATCCCAGTTCCCCACACCATGTGTCGTTGTGTCCCTGGGCAAGACACTTAACCCCGAGTTGCTCCCGGTAGGACTGGAAGGCGCCTTGCATGGCAGTCGCCGCTACCGGTGTATAAATGCGTGTATGAATGGGTGGATGGTTGGTATTGTAAAGCGCTTTGGGGCTCCTCACAGGGGGCTGGAAAGCGCTATATAAATAAGCTCCATTTACCATTTACTGTACATGTATATGGTGCAGTATGTACGTATGTTCCGACTTACGTCAGAAATCGGTTTATGACGCCGCGTAGGAACGGATCAACGTCGTAAGTCGAGGACTACCAATTTTATTAGTTGCAAAATACCATGTACCGGTACATAAATCTAAATTCTCATATCAGAAACCTTGTTTCTTGGTCTTTAGAGAGGAATTCAAACAATATATTAGAACCATTCAGTACTCAAACAATAGTAAAGCCATAAAAACTACAGATGTGTGTACCCAATTCAACATTTTTGTGACTTAACTTTTTTTCCAGTTTTTTTTCTCTCTCTTTACATATACCGGTACATTTATATGTGAGCATGTATATATATGTATAAATACACTTCTTTTTATTTGTTTGTTCATAACCCCCTGGCATTATTCACTTGTTCTTTTTGTTATATAATACTGTACTGTATTGATATTATGTCTACTGTTTTGTCAACATTTTTATTTGTTCATTTTGCGTTATAACATTGATACCGTGTCTACTGGTTTGTTAAAATTTTATTATCAATAAAAAATTTTTTTTTAAAGTCGAGGACTACCTGTATATTATTTCTTCAACGTTTCCACAGAACCCTACTTAAAAAAACTGGAAGACTCATCAGTGGATGTGCTTAGGGGTCAGTGCATTCAGAGATTTTACAGTTTGGTGATACAGGCAGAGGAGAAAAGGGGGATCGAGTCTTTTGTACAAAGAATCCGGTGACATGTAGTAACCTCTCCTCACGGGCTGAACAACTCAGCTTCTGGAGCCAGAAAGAACCAGACAGGAGGACAATAGCTCCATCTTTGGCATGCCCCTGGTTGTCTCTTTTCAACGTCTGCCAAATGAAACAGACATGTTTAGCTTGGCGCGAAGCCCAAACGGTGATTAAGAGCATGCCAGCAGTGAGACCCAAAGTGCAGCAGTAAGCTCAGCCTTTATCTGCGGCGCTTGACCCCGTCTGTCTCCCAGGAGCCTTACGTTGAGCCAAATCTCTCTTTTCATTCATTCGTTCATCAAATGAGGATTTTTTTTTAAGGAGGAGAGCCGAACACCTCCACAGCCTCGGCCTCAGCAGTCACTCTCAATTATGATAATGATGGAAACACACTCCACGCTGTTCTCTGAGTGCCAAACATCTCTGAAACATCCAGACCATTCTTCTCCACGTCAGTGGGGTGAGGGGGTGTCTGTAAGGACTAGGTGTGGATGTACGCTCCAGAGCAAACTTGATAATGGACTCCAGTGTAAACACATGCTCGCCCCTGTCAATGCTGCTCAATGTCAGAATCTTAATGACATCTGTAGGAGCTGGGAATCTGACACAAAACACTCCTCCTCTGCTTCAACCTCCACCTCCTTTCTCTCGCTTTTCCTTTGTATGTTTGTGTTAGCAGTCGGGTGTGCTGGTGAAGATTCTCAGTCGTCCAGGACATGATAAATCAAAAAAGGCGTTCAATACAAGATCAACTGGACTTTATTTGTTACAGAAGACGTTTAGCTTCTCATCCGAGGAGCTTTATCAATTCAATGAAACAGACTGTGTGCGTGTGGAGTTATAACAGTCTTAGGAGTCACGCACCAACATACCGGGTATGTAAATTTCAAGCTGAGGTAACACATACATGTAAATTGACAGATCACACCTTAAAGTTGCAGTATGTAGCTTTTTTTATAAACATATTTCTTCTCTCAGTCACTATTTTTTGTCAGAGTGATGTTAAACAGGTAATCTTTGAGAAATACTATATTCCTCTGGCGTCTCCCGGTGGTTAAAATAGCATTTATAAAAACCAGAGCGGGCCGTTTTTGACCAGCCAATCAAAACAGAGTTATTTTCATGAACGAGCTTCCCCCGCCCTCCCCCCCGCCTCTCCCAGCGGCAGCGCGCAGGCGCAGCAGCAGCAGCCGGGCAGTGGGCACCATAGATATCATATATAGAACACTAGATACCGCATGGCCCGCTCTCGCCTATTGGAGCTGACGAGATTTAGGGCGGCCATCTTGGAGCTGTCGTCCGCTCCACTCAGCCTTATATATTTGGCTGGCACAATAAAGTATCAGCACATTTAATCAATCATAACACGCTGAATAGTAATGCTATTGTCACATATTTAAATTTTAGGCATATAGCTATTAAAACTGCATGTATAGGAACGTATAGTTTAGCATATTTAAATAATTTTGGTGGAATACAATACTGTACTTTAATATACGTTTAGCAAGATACAACCAAAGATGCACACACACATTATGTATACATATTCAGATACTGTAATAATACATACATTGTATATATATATATATA
>JBBPBX010042274.1:0-28477 GCA_038048925.1 Garcialebias charrua
AGCTTTGCACCTCAAGAGAATGAAATTTTTACCCATTCCTCCTTGAGAAACAGCTAGAGCTCAGTGAGGTTGGATGTAGATTGTTTGTGAACAGCAGTGTTCAGGTCTTTCCACAGATTATCAATGAATTCAGGTATGGAATTTCACTTGGCCATTCCAACACCTGGACACATTTATTTGTGAACCATTCCATTTGTAGTGATACAGGCCCTCTGTCTTGACCTTCAAGTACACCTCTCTGCATCTCTCTGAAACTCTCAGTGTTACACCTTCTTGAAGCCCTCAAGGAGACGAGTGGACACTTTTATTTGTTACAATTATTTTGAATTAATGGACACTAATTAATCAGATTGAACTTTCTCTTTAATGTGTGTTAATTCAGAATTGATCTACAGTATATTTTGTCATTTTAATGATGATCTGTTACTTGCATGAGTTTGACCCTTCTGCTGGTTTTATTTCTGCAGAGCAAGCAGGCTCTGATTCTAAGGCACAGTTCAGGGTAAACTGTTAGCTGTTCACTTCCTTCTCTGTTGTGTCTTCAAGCTAGACTCAACAGGCCAGTCCATCTGGCTGTTTATGTAAACAGTTTTCCTGTTGTCCATCAAGAGACATTTCTGCCTATGGAATTAAACTTCCATCTTTTATTTTGTTAAACCAGCCAATAGTTATTAAAGAGGTTGGCTCTGTTTTGCATTACTTACTAAAAACTGCGACTGTTGTCCTAAAATATTTGGGCTGTATTTTAGGCTAGTCATATTTTAGTGGTTTATCCACTTAATTTGGGATCAGCTGTGCTGATTGAGTTGATAGCTCTCAGGTGCGCAGCTGACGTACCTGATGGTGTTTGGTTGGTTGGACAGTTCTACTGTTCACATTTATTTGAGGGCTTGTCAAATAGGTCCTGTAAACTTTTGTCACCTCAAGTTTGAAGGAATTGACTTCAGCAGTTGGAAGCTGGCTGAAGCTCCTCATCGGTGCTGATTGTGAGTACTGCTGATTGTGAGTACTATCAGCTGTGTGTGTTGTTTGCTGCTGTTGCTTGTGACACATTCAAGGGCAGTAGGACATTTGTGTTTAGGTTCACTGTCATCTGTGTACTAAACATTTGGTAGTGAGCTGTTTGAGTAAGCTGTTTAAAAACAAAGAAAACTGTTTACTGTTTTTGCTCAACAACATGGCTTTCAATTTAAAAAGATTTCTTGAACATCCCACAGTGCAGGTCTTTACAGACTGCACAAGAGAACAAAAGCTAAGTGTAGCAAACCATTTTAAGATTGACATCAGAAAATATGCTGATGATGAATGGTTGGGGTATGAACTGTTTTATGAATTAAGTCAGCTTGGGATATTTCCTGAGATGAATGAGCAACTGCGTTTGAGAGAAAAGGAGGAGGAAAGAGAATGTTTGATTGCCATGGAGAGAAAGACGCTTGAAGAGGAGCGAGCTGCTCTTGAGCAAGAGAGAACTACTTTAGTAGAAAAACAAGAGCGTGAACTATCGTTTTTGAGAAAGCAGGTACAAGAGAGACAGCTCGCACACCAAGCTTTTATGAAAAAACAAGAAGAAGAGCGAGCTGCTCTTGAGCAGGAGCGAGCTGCGTTTTTAAAGAAAAACAAAGAGAACAACAGCTTGAAACTGCCAAAAGGGAACTACAACTTAAACAACAGACTTTCTTAAAAGAGCAGGAACAAGAACGTCAAGCTGCTCGGGAGGAGGAAAAGAAGCATCTTCGTGAACAAGAACAACAACAAGAAGAATTGAGACTTCAAGCTGCCCTGGAAAAGAAGAGACGTCTCATGGAGCAAGAAAGAAAGGAGTTGCTGAGAGAGTTGGAGCAAGAAAGATTGGAGTCACAGAGAGAAATAAAGCTCCATGCTGAACAACTGAAAAAGCAACGTTCGTGTCCCACTGTGTGTCATCCAAAGGTGACACCAGAGCCTTGCACTCAAGAAGGTGAGCCTCTCTCACCTCTACAGGAGATGGCGCCACAAGAACCTCATCTTCAGAAGGAGAAGATTGAGGATGACATCAACTTGGGTGACAATTTCTTCTTTTTTCATGTAACTGAACTTGAAACTAAACATGAAAATGAATCTGACTTAATCCCAGTTAAATCTGATGGGGATTTAAAAAACTTTGATGAGCTGAAGGAACATTACATTGATCTGAGTGAATGTTTTTTATTTAGCTCTGAAGCAGAAGTCCCAGTGAGCTTAACTGAGGAGGATCCAGAAGAAACAATTCCACCTGTTTCATTGTTTTCTCTTTTAGCTCCTGCAGAGAACTATGAAGGAGTTGAGAAAGATGATGTTTACTAGAGTGACAGTTTTTCATTATTTAAAACTGAACAACTCTCATTTAAGTCAGGATGTGAAGAACATGAGGACCTGAAGATCTCAAAAGAGATACAGACACACGTGATATGGTCTCCTGTTTCTTTGTGTCCTGTTCCAGCCTCAACAGGAAACAATGAGTGAGTTTTTAAGGACAATGTGCAATTGATGACTAAAAGTGCAGCAGAAAATGCATTTTTAATGTCTGTGAGATGTGAGGTGCTGCAGCCTTATGTTGAACGTGCTGTATATGAATCTGTGTTTAACTGTCTTTGCTGTGTTTACAGTGTGTCAGAAAACAGAGCTGTTGCAACTGACGCAGGGATGCTGTCCGGTGCAGAAAATGAGGACAGATTCCCCCTGAGTGTCATGAAGAATGTCCAGTCTTACACTGACATCATTAGACATGATGTTGGTATTTGTTTGGTGCTAAACAAAAGCCTTACAGAGTAGACGGAGATAAGCGTTGTCTGTTTGGCTTCCAAACATTCTGAGATACCACAATGTTTTTGTTTGGAGAGGAGTGCTATGTGTAGTGATACACCTAGCCTCTGATATTTCTGTCTTGACCTTCAAGTACACCTCTCCACATCTCTCTGAAACTCTAAGTGTTACACCTTCTTGAAGACCTCAAGGAGACAAATTGACACTTATATTTTGTGACAATTATTATGAATTAATGGACACTAATTAATCAGATTGAACTTTCTCTTTAATGTGTGTTAATTCAGAATTGATCTACAGTATATTTTGTCATTTTAATGATGATCTGCTACTTTCATGAGCTTTGGCCTTCTGCTGGTTTTATTTCTGCAAAAGCAAGCAGTCTTTGAATCTAAAGCACAAGGTCAGAGTAAACGTTTAACTTGCAGCTTCTTTTGTGTTGTCTATGAAGTTAGACATAACATTAGCTGTGCTCACAGGCAGGCCACCTGGCTGTTTATGTAAACAGTTTTCCTGCTGTCCGTCAAGAGACTTTCTGCCTATGGAATTAAACTTCCATCTTTTATTTTGTTAACCAGCCTGTAGCCGTTGAGGAGGTGGGGAGACCCCACCTCCCCCATATAATGGGCACTTCCTATTTGGAAGTTAGTTTTTGGAGGAGAACTACTTGCAACTGTTTCTCTTCCCTGGGAAAGCTGGAGTCGGCCCGGTCATATGTCAACGACCCACGTCTCCGCTAGGATCATAGCAAAGCCTTACTGTGATCCTGTCACTCTTCTGGAAGAATTTGTTTTCTAAAGTTTTATTTTGAAAGTCAGTCTGTGCGCTCGACCGTTGGTCCCTGCCGAGGGAGGCGAGTTCCTCGTATCGTGAATCAGCACACTCACGCTGAAGTCCAACTGGACGGCCACTGGACAAACCCATCCACGTGTGTGTCCACAAACTTCTCCACTCTTGTCTCCAAGAGACGAACCTCCAACAGGTAACGAGCCGTGGTGTGTTTGAGCGTGCGGGAGCCCAGCAGTCTGCTCGTGTGGGGGAAACGGTGTCACCCAGTCTGGTTCAAAGTAAACAACTTTAGCTTAACTTAGCTCCAGAACTCCTTCCTCCTATTTCTTATTTTTCATAAGCTATTAATCTGTCAAGTAATGTGCCAACAGTTAAGTTTTAATTGTCTGTTTGTTTTAATTTGAATTCTTGTCAACGTAGTTATTAAATCAGAGCTAATATCGATACAAATGTTTAATGTAATTCTTGTGATAGTTTCAATAAAAGGTCTATTTTTTGGTAGACCAACATAAATTGAAGTCTAAGCGTGAAATTACATTTCTGGCTAATCACATCACAGATTTATTGATTTATTCTGAAAAAGTTGAGACCCCGTGAATTGGTGGCATGTTTGTGCAGATAAAAGTCTGCTCATACCTGCACATCTAAAGATATAGGTAAGTCAGTAAACTGACCAGAAAGTCCTATATCTCTACAATAATGGTGGTACAGTAAGTGTTTAAATACCTTACCCCACCTTATTCCTTTACATATTGGTGGCCGCGTACAAGTCTTCTGAAAGATTAAATTGATAAGTTGTTTTTGTAGCTTATTTTTTGTTACGGTGTTGTTGGCATTAGTTTGCATCCTGGTTTTGGGCTTATAAGGATAGTTTTGGCTGGTGAGTGTCTCAGAGATTGCTGATTGTGGCATTGTCTGGTGAGTTTTCCCGTTAAAATTATTCTTTTCTTTCACTTTTGAACGTATGTTTTGGAGCTGCGGATGAATGAATGTTTGTTTTTGTGAGACGTTTCATTACGTGTCGCGAGGCTGCATGCATTTTTCGTTTTGTGACCGCCGAGTCACCGCTGCTTCATTTTATTACATGTGCGGGTTACTGTTAAACGTCTGTGTCACACATTTGCTGCTCCATTTTTACCTAATCTGTTACAACGTGTTTGCCGAGGTTCGGGAAAACCCACTCCGCTAGTTTGGGCCGGACCGAGATCCGGTTCCGTTTGACGTAAAGTCCGTTGTTGTACACAGTTAGCGTGCTGCCTCCCCTGGGGGCGTGAGAGTTGGCTTGGATGTGTTGTGCTCGTTAACAGAATTTTCTGCGGTGTAAAAGTCGTTTATTTTGTGGAAGAGAGTCCAGTACTTTGGGTCGTGCTATAATGCTAAACGGTACAGCGACAAGATGGCTGCTTAAAACGCTGTGATTGGTCCATTGTGTGTCGCGTTCAAGAACGTCGGTTTCTGTAGACTCTGGTTGTCAGGTTCATTTTTGCACACATTTCTGACAGTTTATTTGTGTTGTTTGAGTTCTATGCGCGTGATATCGTCGAAGACTGGCTTAACCGCGGTGTTTTGCGATATTTATGACTGTTTTAGAACGTTGAAAAGACCGTTCCACGCTTTTGTTCGACCGACCGCAGGTCCGTGAACACACCGCTCGAACGGCACGTCACTAGTGGGTGGCGTTAGGTTTGGAAGACACAATTTCCCATGAACACTTGGGTTTTAGAACTACAGTTCTGTCTTCGCTGTGATTGGTCGATTACGCTGTAAGTGTTGACGCATGCGCAGTGGGTGAAGCCCGCTCCTCGTCAACTTTCACTTCACAGCTTGTCCCAGACGAGTTTCCGTGCTTGTTTGTCCATTACTGTCATTAAAAAGACTGTTTAAACGCGGTGTTTTTGAGATTTTAATGGGTGGACAGAGCCGGTTGCTCTGAAAAACTGCCGATCGCCATGTGACCAGGTCACGTGACACCGATTTTGCCGGTTTTATGAGGACCGACCTTATTTCTTTTAAACGCAGTTTAAAAGGTTTCACAGTTCAACCGATTTTGCTCACATGATTTCGTTTTGTGAGCCTGGGTTCTAGAGCTTATCACGTTACGCTTTAGATCTGTCTGATTGATGCTTTTCATCCGTGTTGGATGTCTGTGTGGGCTGAAAGCTACGGCTGCGCTCACTGGTGATAACAGCGCCTCTATAGCGGTCAGATAGAGAAATTACAGTCGCTGTGATAAACTCACTTCCAGCGCTGTGACCCCTGCTGGTTACATTAGAAGACGCAGTCTTCCTGTAATGTGTACATGTTAACTGTTCCTGTTTTAAACGGGAAACATTTTGAGAATATTGTACTCACAGCACACTTTAATTTGATTTTCACATATAATCAAATGTTGATGGCAGAACAGTTACACAGATTTAATACAGACATGTATGTTTTTAGATAAAACTTAACAGTTTATCTTTAATTCTGTGCAAAACTGGCTCTCTGTCCCTGTTTTGTTTTAAACTGCGAGTTTAAAATAACACACATGAGGCGTCCTTTGTTTTGGTTTTCAAAAAAATCTCACAACGACAGCCGTTTTTGTTTGACCTTGTCACAGGTCGACAAATTACTAAACATCACTGATTTTTATTTCATTTAACATCTTGGATGTTTTCTGAGCAGCTCATACACTTGGCATATTTGCAAGCTGCGATATGAGACCCACTTTACTTGATTTTTCACAGAACATCAGTACAAAGATGGACGTTCGATCAGGTGAACCACCTGAGGGGGCCTCTTGTTCTGTGTATCCTAGATGGATGGATGGGGGCCTTGGGATTCCTGCCCGTGTTTCCTGCAAAGTGGGGGAATCTGCTTCATCGTATGCTAATTACTTAGCTGCTAGGAACGTCCGTCAGGATAAGTGGGAAAATCCCCTGTCATTCTACGACAGGCTAATCTCGGTCTACTCCGGGGGAAAAACTGTCCCTGGATTAGAGGAAAATATGGAGTTTAAACGTCTTTTCATTATGAATCTTATGCCTTTTCAAATGAAATGTGTTCATTTCAAGGTTGATTGCAAAAAAGATTCCATGGAAGTGATAAGACAATATGCTGCGTCAGTTTTTGAGGCCGAAATACAACCTAGGATACCATCAGAGGTTTGTACAGGTCAAAAGGTCACATCCCACTCGCAGGAAGTAGTAGAGGTTCCCTCTCCTTCAAAGTGCGAGAGGTCACAGGTTTTTCATAATAACATACATCAGCATGGTGCTACGAGCTGTAGGAGTTCTGAACCCCCTGCCCCTCAGGTTGAAAACCTTGAGAGGAGCAGAGAACCACACAAGGTAGGTGTTCGCCCTCCAGATGAACCCAGATGGTCCGGATCGAACCAAAAGAGTTCTCTCATAGATCTCACAGTGGGTGAACTTCGAGAGAAGTTGATGTCTGGGAACCGTGACCCTTTGAAAAAGGGTCTGTCCCGACATGTGCCCCCGAGAAGCGGCCCTCCTGCCCCTGCCCCTCGAACTGCACAGTTTGAGACATGCAATGAGTCACACATGCTCCAGATTATGGAAACGGCGCCTCCGCGCGAGGACGTGACTGAGGTTGTGGTTTGTTTGTCAAATGATTTGAATGTTACAGTGGTTGACCAAGCTGACACAACGTGTGACGTTGTCCTTGATGATAACACAAACAACGTTGTTCATCCTGATGAAGCGACGCGCAGCACTGTCTTTTGCAACAACTCAGTGCACACAGTTGACAACAACAACGTCAACACTGACATAAATGCTGACAGCAAACAAATTGCTGAAAATCCGCATCCTGAAGGTCATGAGGCAGACAGCCATCATGATGCTGACAGCGACGATGATTACACAGACAGAGTCACGCGTACACAGAAACGTGTGGAAAAACCTGAACGGTTTCTGTGTAACTTTATAAAAAGGGGGATAGCTAAGAGAGCTTACCTGCCACTCACATTGGAAGGGGTCCTAGAGCAAGAAGCACTCCTGGTTAGCGGCTCAGACGTGTCTACCATGTCAGCCAAACTGTTTGAGGAGCTAAGGACCGCCGCTAACGATGTTGACAGGCAAATACCCTTTGTGAAATACACTTATGGTGAGCAACAAGGCCTCGCAAAGACGAGAACAACCCTAATAGCCATGGTTCACATGCAGATTGGCGAGATGTCACTATACCACCCGGTATATGTGTCTGAACTTGACTCACTCCGGGCTCCATTTGTGGTTGGCCAAGATTTTATAAATCGCTTTGAAGCGATTATAAATTATGGCAATCAGACAATGTGGGCCACAGTGAGCAGTCCACTGCCATTCAAGGTACCTCCCCAAGGTCAGGACACTGACTGTCTAACAACAGGTACCGCTAAGGTAAAAAAGGATTCCCAAAACGAGACCACAAACCCGGTAAGTGAACCTTCATATACAGGTGAGACAGAGGAGACTCAACAATTGGACCAGACTCTGGCCCATCACGAGGACCTCCTCTGCGAGCTGACACCTTCAGCACTCCCTGACCACTACCTACCACAGGTAGAAGAAGGTGTGGAGATCCAAGGGTCCCACACCGATGACGCTGTACTGTCCTGTGGGACAGGTAATTCGGCAAACAGCCAAGCTTTCAGTGAAGTCTTGGTTCAAGGACATCTGAGCCCACAAAGTGACAGTCTACAACACGCTGACAGTCACTTGGACTTCATTGTTACTGATTTTGAGGACCCCTCCTCAAACAAAAGGGGGACAAACTCACACTTCCTACCACAGGTAGAGGACGGTGTAGAGATCCAAGGATCACACACCGAGAACGCTGTGCTGTCCTCTGGGACAGGTAATTCAGTCATCAGCCAAGCTTTCAATGAAACCTTGGTTCAAGAGCATTTGAATCTAGAACTACTCAAAGATGACATAGTTCTTACAGACTCAAAGAGCACCTCTTCATTCATGAAGTGGGAAGACATACATCACAACGACAGAGACACGCCTGCGACGGCGCCGACAGTTGTGACACACCTGCATTACGCAGAAAGAGGTAAACGTACAGAGATACGTTGGCCGAAACCTATAAGGTTCCTGTACAAGGCTCCCCATAAACTGCGCGAACAGCTTAAACTAAACAAAGGCATCCTAACTCGTGCCCATGGACGGACGTCCACACCCGTGTGCGTGGTCCCTCATGACCACAGGGGGGTGATGTTAGGTCATGCCCATGTCAAGGACAAAGATTTCAATAACCCCACAAACGACAAAGATCTCGCAAACTCAAAGACTTCATGGGAAAACAAGGTCGTCCAAGCACAGGATAGTAAATAAACTAAACAGTTTAAACTATACTAGTTGCGAAAAGAAACCGTTCCAACTAGAACTTAGAAACGCTAAGAATAAAACCCACAACAAAAACTAACCTTAACAACCGTTTAAATCTGCAGGATTTAATTGACATCGGTTATAAAGCTAAGAACTGTTTTTCTTGTGTGTGACACGTTGGAATCTGACGACCAGAGTGAGTTTGACGTAGTGAAACGTTGTTTTTAGTTGCTTGATTGCTACTTTTGTTGTTATTGAAGTTGTTATTGTTTTCTGAACACTCCCAGCCAAAACAAGTTTTGATTGTTGATTAGTTGAAGACTTAAATGGATTTTAACTATGCCAACATGCTGTTCATTTTGTTAAAGATCTCAATCTTTGAAGAGTCATAGTAGATTAATACTACTTAAGGTACTATAATCTACACTGATCTCCCAATCATTTAGGTAGAACCGATTCGATCGTTTCTATTCTAGATCTATTCATTTTGATGAGTCTCGCCATAGACTTCAAAATTTTTAGGGATTACCAAATCTTGCGTCGTTCGTCTAAAAGACAACAGACATTTAGACCAAACTAGTTTCATTTTTTATTTTAGTTTAACCTAAACTAAATAATGAATGGAGGAATAGTTTGAAAGAAGAGGCCTTCGTTACAGAAGCCCTCCCCATTTCTATAGGTATAGATCCCTATATCTGATTTTTACAGCATTGATCCACCCCTTAATTGGTAATTTTAGCTGATCTAATCCATGATAGCTTACATACCAGGTGCATATAGGTAAGGCTTAATGTAGAATCCCAATCATAAGCCCACCTAAAACCACATAATTGCATGACACATTGAACCAGGGTGGCACCGACTGGAAGCCATCCAGCCTGCAACCTTCGATGTGGGGACCTGCTGATCCAACGTTGGTCTTCAACCTTCATCCAAGGCCCGCCTCCTCTGCTTCAATCGAGGGATCCCCTCTACATGCTGATTAAAAACCATTCTTGCTGATGAAATCAATAACCCCCATCGTTGTGGATTTACCGTTGTGGATTATAAGACTTTGTTTTCCAAGGGATCACAGACTCAGTTTTCCATGGGTTAACAGACTATGTTTTCCAAAGGATTGAAAGCTTACCGCAAAGGGATTACCTACGAACAGTATGGAATTTCCAAAAACATTATGGGAGTATAATTTTGAACTTTTTTTGATTTTTTTTTTTCCACTTGCTGGATTACATAGAGGTCAGAGACATTCGGTGGTATCCTTTCGTGTTGGAACTCATCTCCAAGGACAGGCGATGACTTCCAAAAAGGGGGACTGTAGTGATACACCTAGCCTCTGATATTTCTGTCTTGACCTTCAAGTACACCTCTCCACATCTCTCTGAAACTCTAAGTGTTACACCTTCTTGAAGACCTCAAGGAGACAAATTGACACTTATATTTTGTGACAATTATTATGAATTAATGGACACTAATTAATCAGATTGAACTTTCTCTTTAATGTGTGTTAATTCAGAATTGATCTACAGTATATTTTGTCATTTTAATGATGATCTGCTACTTTCATGAGCTTTGGCCTTCTGCTGGTTTTATTTCTGCAAAAGCAAGCAGTCTTTGAATCTAAAGCACAAGGTCAGAGTAAACGTTTAACTTGCAGCTTCTTTTGTGTTGTCTATGAAGTTAGACATAACATTAGCTGTGCTCACAGGCAGGCCACCTGGCTGTTTATGTAAACAGTTTTCCTGCTGTCCGTCAAGAGACTTTCTGCCTATGGGATCATACTTCCATCTTTTATTTTGTTAACCAGCCTGTAGCCGTTGAGGAGGTGGGGAGACCCCACCTCCCCCATATAATGGGCACTTCCTATTTGGAAGTTAGTTTTTGGAGGAGAACTACTTGCAACTGTTTCTCTTCCCTGGGAAAGCTGGAGTCGGCCCGGTCATATGTCAACGACCCACGTCTCCGCTAGGATCATAGCAAAGCCTTACTGTGATCCTGTCACTCTTCTGGAAGAATTTGTTTTCTAAAGTTTTATTTTGAAAGTCAGTCTGTGCGCTCGACCGTTGGTCCCTGCCGAGGGAGGCGAGTTCCTCGTATCGTGAATCAGCACACTCACGCTGAAGTCCAACTGGACGGCCACTGGACAAACCCATCCACGTGTGTGTCCACAAACTTCTCCACTCTTGTCTCCAAGAGACGAACCTCCAACAGGTAACGAGCCGTGGTGTGTTTGAGCGTGCGGGAGCCCAGCAGTCTGCTCGTGTGGGGGAAACGGTGTCACCCAGTCTGGTTCAAAGTAAACAACTTTAGCTTAACTTAGCTCCAGAACTCCTTCCTCCTATTTCTTATTTTTCATAAGCTATTAATCTGTCAAGTAATGTGCCAACAGTTAAGTTTTAATTGTCTGTTTGTTTTAATTTGAATTCTTGTCAACGTAGTTATTAAATCAGAGCTAATATCGATACAAATGTTTAATGTAATTCTTGTGATAGTTTCAATAAAAGGTCTATTTTTTGGTAGACCAACATAAATTGAAGTCTAAGCGTGAAATTACATTTCTGGCTAATCACATCACAGATTTATTGATTTATTCTGAAAAAGTTGAGACCCCGTGAATTGGTGGCATGTTTGTGCAGATAAAAGTCTGCTCATACCTGCACATCTAAAGATATAGGTAAGTCAGTAAACTGACCAGAAAGTCCTATATCTCTACAATAATGGTGGTACAGTAAGTGTTTAAATACCTTATCCCACCTTATTCCTTTACATGTGTCTTTAGGTGACATCTGCACATTCTCCCCCAACAAAACTCTGGCGGTGGGGATGTTATGCACCCTGGGGGTTTTAGCAGTTTAAACATCCTTGTTTTTATTTATCATGGCTGCAAACTGCTGCAGCCTGCTGGTTCAATGAAGAACTAACCTTTTTTTTATTACTCAGCCTGCTTCACTCAAGCTTGATTGGGCAGAGCTGCTGTTCACCTGCAGGTCCAGCCTATAAAGCTGACATGCTGTGTTTGGTGCAGGGTGGAGCCTTTGCTTAGAGCAATGGATTGTGAGATTGCCAACTGAGTTTGGTGGACACAAGCAAGGGTGCTTGTTGGAGCAACTTGGAGCCTGCTGAAGGTAAACCAAGTTTTGATTAAGGTAGCTGTATTGCTGCCTATTTGTGTTCCAGAGTGTTCTCCACCCACTCTGATCACTGTGTTGAGCTCTCATGCTACTTGGTGTGAGCTAAAGCTCTTGAGGTAAAGCTCTTGAGGTTTGGGGGCTCTTTAAACAGCTCATGTAGAGCAAGGGTGCTCTTTTAACAGCTCTAGTGCTTACTAGAGTTGTGTGAAGTTAAGAGTAATCTAGTGGAGACTCGTTGTACCAAGACAGGCTTGAACGAGTGGTGGCTTATTGAAGTCTTCTGGATGATGTGAAATTCAGCTGAGGGTTCACTGGAACTGCTGAAGACACTGTCAGGTAACCTAACAATTCTGAGAGATCTCCACCCTCTCAGATTGTTGTTGTTTGCTCCTGTTGGAGCTGAAATAGGCCCTTATGGCCTGGCACTGGTTTCAGGACTAGTTGCTAAAATCGAGAGTTGTGAGTATTTAAGCTCTTTGAGAGTTTGTGTGACTCTAGCTTAAATAGGGTGTGGTTTTGGACTGCTGTACTCTGGTTGACTCTTCTTTTTTGTCAGATGCTGAAGGGAAGCATCTGAGCAGCTGCCCAGGAGGGGGACAGCTAATGTGAAACAGAGTGAGAGACTGTTTCCATATTTTTTTCTTCATTTATTTGATACTTTTGACTGTGTGGGTGTAATAGTTCAGTTATCGCTTTTTGTTTATTTAGAGGTATTTTGTTGGCTAGGTAGATCGTCGCCTGGGAAGATTCAACGGTCCTGTATAGGATTGGGTCGGCTCAGGTGGCGTTTTGTTCTTTTCTGCCGCACCCACTGGTCCTACAATCTGTTGAACTTTCTCTTTTTAATTTATTTTTGTTTCTTTAAGGACGCTGAGCAGGAGAAGGCGCTCCAGACGGGTGGGAGAAGCCTGAGAGGACCCTGACCGCCTGGAGGCTCTTAATTTTAGTTAATAAAATATCATTTAAACCTTTTCTTGTGTCCAGTGTCCTTTAAGTATGTTTTGGCCCTCATACGGTCGTAACAAGATGCAGAAAAGGCGTTTGACTCAGTTTGTTGGAACTATCTTCATTTAACTTTGGAAAGATTTGGTTTTAATAATCAAATCATACGCTGTTTTCAGTCCCTGTATGAGTCTCCTTCTGCTAGGATTAAGATCAATGGAGACTTATCAGATAAAATACAATTAGAAAGGGGGTGTCGCCAAGGATGCCCACTTAGTCCCACCTTTTTTACACTCTTTATTGAACCTTTAGCACAAGCCATCAGAGATCACAAGAATATTATGGGGGTAACTATTAAAAGTATAGAACACAAAATATGCCTTTACGCTGATGACGTGCTTGTAACACTAACTAAACCAGAAACTAGCTTACCTAACCTTCTTTCTTTACTTAAAATATTTGGTACTTACTCAGGGTATAAATTAGCCTGGTTAAAACCAGACCCTTGTCCTTCACTTCGCTTTGTACTAGGGTCTGGGACTTCTCTCATAGACAACGATTTCTCCGGTAGATTTTTGACCGGACCAATCAGAGAACAGAAGGCAGAGTTTTGTTAGCTTAGCCTGGCGAGGTCCAGGCTATTCAGATAAATAGCTCAGAAACCACTCGGTGGATATTTTTTCTGCTACCAGTGTGTAATTATATGGCTCTAATTTACTGACTGTTGGCCTAGATTAAACATTTGAGATAAAATTCGATTTTTTATCATTTATTTTCGTAGCGCACCCGAGGCTGTTTGGAAAATGTCAAACCGAAACTATTTAAATCCAGCAGATTTGACCATTTCGTGAATTGATTTAGGAACTGTTAAGCTCAGGAACACTTCTGATATAACGTCAGCTAAGAAATATATTTTTTCTCAGCAGAGAAATAATAGTTTTTTACCTTGTTTTCATGAAAATTCCTTCGTGGCGGCAGCCATTTTAACTGACGACGTCAGTCGACGTCGTTCAAAACTCTGCCTTCTGTTCTCTGATTGGTCCATTCAAAAATCTACCGGAGATATCCTTGTCTATGAAAGAAGTCCCAGACCCTAGTCCAAAGCGAAGTGAAGGATAAGAGTCTGGTTTTAACCAGGCTAGGTATAAATTAAATTTACAGAAAACACAAGTCTTCTCATATCATTATCAGCCATCATTAAGAATACAGAAAATGTCCAGGTTCGATTGGTCGAATAAATCTATAAAATATTTGGGAATTAAAATTCTTACAGAGCTATCCAACCTTTTTGAACATAATTATATACCATTGACAGCAGAGATTAAAATGGACTTATAGCGTTGGTCATTATTAACCACAAACTTACATAATTAAATAGATATAATAAAAATGAACATCCTACCCAGGCTCCTTTATCTTTTTCAGGCTTTGCCTATAAAGTTACCTGATAAACAAATTTGCGAATGGTATAGAATAATCTCAAACTTTATATGGGCTAAACATAAACCAAAAGTAAAATTAAAGACATTACAATTGTCGAAGGAAAAGGGTGGATGGGCTTTACCTCATTTAAAGGATTATTATAGAGCAGCACAGATGAGAGTGTTAATTGGATGGTGTGACCCAACATGTGAAGCTAAATGGAAAGAGATTGACTTGTCTTGTCTTATAGTGATATACCGCTACAATCTTGGCTCATAGATCATTGCCGCCTGGCCTTGTGGTGCGGACACAACAATCTCACTCTCAACGTGGAGAAGACAAAGGAGATTGTTGTGGACTTCAGGAAGAGGGATGCCCAACATGCCCCTCTGACCATCAACAGCACCGCAGTGGAGAGAGTAGACAGCACCAAGTTCCTGGGAGTGCACGTCTCAAAGGACCTGTCCTGGAGCAGGAACACTGCAGCACTGGCAAAGAAGGCTCACCAGCGTCTCTACTTTCTCCGCAAGCTGAAAAGGGCTGGAGCTTCAACCCCCATCATGAGCACCTTCTACAGAGGTGCCATAGAAAGTGTCCTGACCAGCTGCATCACTGTGTGGTTTGGTGCATGTACTGCATCCTGCCGCAAGAGCCTCCAGCGCATTGTGAGAGCAGCTGAGAAGATCGTGGGCACCTCCTTGCCCTCACTGCAGGACTTACACAGCAAACGCCTCACTCGGAAAGCCCACTGCATGGCAGGTGATCCCACACACCCACTACACAGCTGCTTCAGACTGCTGCCATCAGGGAGGAGACTGAGGAGTCTCCAGGCTCGAACCAGCAGACTGAGAGACAGCTCTGTTCATCAGGCAGTCAGGATGCTAAACACTCTGCCTGCTCTGCCCCCCCTCCCATTTGAACTGCCTTAACACTAAAACTTTCTCACACATTACCACACAACACAAAGATTTTAACACTGGACTCTGTGTCATCAAACGGGTTATTCACTAAACTCTCGGTCATGTGCTCATACAGTTTGCACTACTTCTCATACTTGCACTAATGTTTGTATTACATCACTGCCTATAGTCATAATAGTAATACTGTTTACATTCTCTGTTTACATTTATTTATACTGTTTACTTTTATTACTACTGCTTACATTTAATTACTACTGTTTACATTTACAGTACACTACTCTAATATCTACACCACTGCTGATACATATACAGTGTGCTCTGAACGGTCTTATTTAGGGATGCCTAATGTGCCTTACTGCATATGCCACTTTTTGCCTCTATAACAACATCAACTACTACCTCATACATATACTGTGCACATTAACTCATACGCTGCTTTGCCACTTTGCAAATGTCAATGCTAGAAACCTTTAGTTTATTTTAGTTATACTTTTTATACTCTTTTTTTATACTAGTATGCAAAAACTCAGGACAGTATTATGTTCATTAAATGTTTAATGTTTTAGTTTTAGTTTTAGAGTTGGTGTAAATTTTCATACTCTTATACCACTATGCAAAAAACTCAGGACAGTGTTAGTTTTACTATTTTATGCTTATGTCTATTATTATATGTTTCAGTGTTTCAATGTTTAGATGTTTACTGTTGCACCGAGGGACTGAGAGAAACGCAATTTCGGTCCTGTGTATGTCCTGTACAGTACATATTGCAGATCTGACAATAAAGTTGACTTTGACTTTGACTTTGATTGTCTGATTAAAAAACATAGATTCTGCCCAAATACCCTCATGGACAAAAGTACCGCTGGATATATGGCATAAAATATTAAAACAAGAAAAAATTGAAAGAAACGCTCGGATCCTAAGATGGCTAGCTTATGACAGTGATTTTTACCCTGCAAGAATTGATGAGATTTGCACAGTGGTCACAACAAGGTATAACAAGTTATTTAAAAATCACAGATAATAATGAATTAAAAAGCTTCAAACAACTTCAAGATAAATATAATTTAGAAAAACTTGACTTTTTTTAGATATCTCCAATTAAGACATTATTACAATAAAAGTATAAATTTTTTGGAGGATGACAAGACAGGTACAGTATACTTAAAATATTACTGGATTCAAGCAATGGTAGACCTCCCAAAAAATATCTAATTTATATTTATGTTTACAAATGGGGAGAAAATGTAATACAACGTATATTAAGGTTAAATGAGGAAAAAAAAGCCAGGATAACAATAACAGATGATGTTTGGTTTAATATATGGAATTCTGGGATTCACACGACAAGTTCTGACCTATGGAAGGAATTTTCCTGGAAATGCATGGTATATTTTTTCATCACACCTAATATTCAAAGCAAATATTATATTGATATTGAAAAGGCAAAATGTTGGAGGAACTGTGGGAATTTGTATGCAGGACACTTTCATATCTTTTGGGAATGTACCAAGATCGCACCCTACTGGTCAGAAGTGATAAAGGAGATCAATACTAAAATGAACTTGAACCTGGACTGTGATTTTACTGTCTTTCTTGGGTAATTTGCCCCATGAACTGAGGAAATCTGACAGATATCTCCTATTAATATTATTAGCAGGTGCAAAGAAAGCTATAACTCGTAAGTGGCTTGAAGTGGAACCACCATCATGTTTGGACTGGAAGGATATAATTGAGGAAATTCATGTAATGGAGCGAATGACTTTTTCATTAAGACTTGACACTGTAAAATATAACAAATACTGGAAGAAATGGAACATTCCTGGATCTTGATACCGGCTGTATAAATGTTGAATAAATGATGTAACTGCCTCTTTTTTTTCCCTTTTTTCTTTTTGCTGACTACTATTTAGTTGCTCATGTCAGATTAGATGCTCTACCCCCCCCCCCTTTTTTTTGTTTGTTTGTTTTGTTTTATTATTATTTTTTATTTATTTATTTATTTTATTTATTTTTTGGGAGCTCTGAATGTTATTGTGTATAAGTATGCTTTAAAAAGTAAAGTGAAAAGAAAAGAGAAAAAAAATGGAAAAAAGAAAGTCTTAAAAAAATAAAATAATGTGGCTGCATTAGCCCTCGTTTCCGGTAAATTTCTCGAAAAATGCAAGTGCGCATGCGCGATGACGAGGCAGGAGTTTCCTAAACTTTTCACAGGACTAGGACTGATTAAGGGCGAGTATAACATTGTTCTGTCACCAGATGCGCAACCTTTCTCCCTCTCAACGCCGAGGCGGATATCCCTCCCCTTACTGCCAAAGGTTAAAGAAGAGCTCAACCGTATGCAGTGGGAAGGGGTCATCACCAAAGTGGAGGAGCCAACGGACTGGTGTGCACCGATGGTGGTTGTCCCCAAGAGCTCGGGCAAGGTGAGAATATGCATTCATCTCACAGAACTGAATAAATATGTCATGAGAGAAAAACATCCTCTCCCATCAGTAGAGCACATGCTCGGACAGCTAGCAGGAGCAAAAGTGTTCTCCAAATTGGATGTCAATGCTGGATTCTGGCAGATTCCACTGTCGAGGAAGTCTTCACTGCTTACCACCTTCATTACACCCTTTGGGCACTATTGCTACAATCGGCTCTGCTTTGGGATTTCATCAGCACCGGAGCACTTCCAGAAGCGCATGACACGGATTCTGGAGGGCCTGGATGGAGTCCTTTGTCAGATGGATGATGTCTTCATCTGGGGGACGACACAGCATGAGCATGATGAAAGACTGAGGAAGGCATTTTTTCGACTCCAGGAGCCGAATGCAACACTAAATGACAAATGTGAGTTTTTCAAACGCAGAATAAAGTTCTTGAGACAAGTCATTGATGCATCAGGGGTCAGTCCAGACCCGGATAAAGTCAGTGCTATTAGAGCCATGGTAGCCTGGCTCTCGCCTTCCTACGTAGCTCCGCTCAATTCTATTTTCCCTTCACTGCTTCGTCTGTTTGCACTACTTCTCATATTTGCACTAATGTTTGTATTACATTACTGCCTATAGTCATACTACTGTTTACATTTACTGTTGACATTTATTACTACTGTTTACATTTATTACTACTGTTTACATTTATTACTACTGTTTACATCTAGACTTTTTATATCTACACTACTGCTGATATACAGTATATATTCTTTTTACTAGCCTTATTGCATAATGCCACTTTGTTTCTATACCAATATCAACTACCTCATACATATACTGTGTACATTAATCCCATATGCTGCTTTGTCACTCTTTACAAATGTCAAATGCCAGAACCTTCATTTAATAATAATAATAATAATGTATTTTCCTGTCATCTGCGTATGTTTCCCATACACAGACGAAATTCGTCTCTGCATTTAACCCAACCACCACCAGGTGGTGCAGTGAGCAGCCATAGAAAGCGCCCGGGGAGCTGGAGAATTAGATGTAATAATAATAATAATAATGAATTCAATTTATAACGCACTTTTCATTAATGAAAATCTCAAAGTGCTACAAGGTGCAACAGAAATTAAATGTCAAACAAGTAATAAAACAAGTAAAATCAATAACAGTATCAACTAAGATCAAAAGTAGAATCATGAGGAGGCAGAGTATGCTCGGTTGAAAAGAAAGGTCTTCAAGCCGCTCTTAAAGTCAACCACAGACTGTGGGACCCTCAGACAGTCAGGAAGAGAGTTCCACAGGCGGGGGGCAGCCACACTGAAAGCCCGGTCTCCCATGGTCCTTAATTTGGTTCTCGGAATGTGAAGGAGATTACTGTTCTGTGACCGCAGCGACCGGGTGGATGAGTGTGGAATAAGAATATCCTTCAGATAATCTGGTGAAGCTCCATGTAAGCATTGATGTGTAATGAGAGCAGTTTTGTACTGAATTCTGTAGGCGACAGGAAGCCAATGAAGGTTATGAAGAATGGGCGTAATATGTTCAAATTTACGAACTCGCAACAAGATCCTTGCTGCACTGTTTTGAATATACTGAAGTTTCTGAAGGTTTTTGCCAGGGATTCCAATAAACAGGGAGTTGCAGTAGTCGAGCCTGGAGGAGACAAAAGCATGGACGAGCTTCTCAGCATCGGAAAAAGTTAGGGATGGGCGAAGTCTAGAGATGTTTCGAAGATGGAAGAAGCAAGTTTTAAACAGAAGCTTAATGTGATTTTCAAATGTAAGATTGGAGTCCATTTTTATTCCAAGATTAGTAACAGAGGTGGAGAGGGGGATGTCTTGTCCAGAAAAGGAAAGTGTTGTTATAGTAGATGTCTGTACCTGGTGAGGGGTGCCAATCAGTATGGCCTCGGTCTTGGAGCAGTTTAATTGAAGAAAGTTCTGATTCATCCATGCCCTAATTGCCTCCAGGCAGGCAGAGAGGGCAGTGAGTGAAGATGGAGATGACAAGGTGGAAGATGAGGATGCTCCAGTCCTGATGTAAAGCTGTGTATCGTCGGCATAACAGTGAAAAGAAATGTTGAACTGATTAATAATTTGACCTAAAGGCAGCATGTAAAGGGAAAACAACAGGGGCCCCAGAACCGACCCCTGAGGGACACCACAGGAGACAGAGACTGTCTGGGACGTGGCGTTGCCAAGACTAACACATTCCAGCCTATTGGAGAGGAAAGATTTAAACCAGTCCAGGACGGTGTCACAGAGACCGACCTCCACATGAAGACGGTGGAGGAGGATACTATGGTCCACAGTGTCGAAGGCTGCAGTGAGGTCAAGGAGGACAAGGATGGAGGGAGAACCAGTGTCAGCAGCCAAGAGGACATCATTAGTAACCCTCAGCAGTGCAGTCTCAGTACTGTGAGCTGCCCTGAATCCAGACTGGAACTTCTCATACAGGGAGTGTTGTTGTAAGTGATCCTGCAGCTGAGCAGCAACAGCTTTTTCCAGCACTGATGTGCACTCATAGACACCCCAAGGTGTGTAGTGGCCGGGACGCGAACCCGCGTCCTTCGGGTCCCAAGTCGAAAGCCCTGCCACTACACCATTATAGATATACTTTTTATACTTTATACTTCGAGACAGTATTACACTCTATTTCATTTTTGCTGTTGGTGAAACTTTTTATACTTTTATACTACTATGGAAAACTACTATGAAAAAACTCAGGACAGTATTACACTCTATTTCATTTTATGATTATGTTTATTAAATGTTGGTGTTTTGGTGTTGGTGAAACTTTTTATACTTTTTTTACTACTATGAAAAACTACTATGCAAAAAAACTCAGGACAGTACTAAACTTTTATTATTTCATTTTATGCTTGTTTATTAATTGTTTAGTGTTTAAATGGTTACTGTTGCACGAGGGACTGAGAGAGAAATGCAATTTCAATCCTGTGTATGTCCTGTACATATTGCAGTTCTGACAATAAAGTTGACTTTGACTTTTTTGACTTTTGTCTGGGACTTCTCCCATAGACAAGGATTTCTCCGGCTGATTTTTGACCGAACCAATCAGAGAACAGAAGGGGCGGAGTTTTGGGCCATTAACCCATGCCCCCACCTATCCCAGCGCGCAGCCAGCAAGCATCCGCATGTTCTCATTCAAAGCGATGCAAAGCGATGCAGGACTGTTTTATATGTGACACAAATGTATTAAATTCCCCTTCTTCCCTTATCTGGAGTTTTCTTTTGTTTTTTTGCCAAAAGTCAAGTGACGCTCCCTCCTCCTCCTCTCCCTCCGCTGAGTGCAATGATGAGGAAATGACTGAGGTTGTCACGAGAGAATTAAACCCGGGTTTTACGTTGCTGCCCGAGTCCCTGCAGATTTCCTGGTCTTCTGGTGTGCTGGACCAGCGCTCCATGGTTTTGTTTTATTTTTTAGAACGTTTTATTAACATATAAACACAGAATATGCAACGGCAGCGAGAGGCGTGTGGAGGAGCTGATCTCAAGTTCACCAGAGCACGGGAAGCAGACCATATATGGCTCTGAGGGGGAGGGAGCAGAATGCTTTCCCTGTTCAAAAATTTTCTAAGATCCAATGGTTTTGTTCCTCAGCAGAGGCCATGCCTCCAGCAAGAATCAGTTCTCTATAATAGAAAGTCCAGACCCTCGTACGAAGCAAAGTGAAGGACAAGGGTCTTGTTTTAACCAGGCTAGAGCCATGGAGGAGCCCGGAAATAAAAGTGAGGTGAGACGCTTTCTGGGTATGATGAACCATCTTGGGAAGTTCCTTCCCCACCTGGCAGAGAAAACCAGACCTTTGAGAGATCTTCTGAAGAAGTCAAACATGTGGTCATGGGGTTTACCGCAGCAACAAGCTTTCGACGCTATTAAAACAGATCTGACAACACCACCAGGACTAGCCTTGTATGACCCGAATGCAGAGACACGTGTGTCAGAGGATGCATCATCGTATGGACTCGGTGCAATTCTCCTTCAGAAACACACTGATACAGGGTGGAAACCAGTGGGATATGCATCACGGTCTCTCAGCGAGACGGAACAGAGGTATGCTCAGATCGAGAAAGAGGCTCTCGCTTCAACATGGGCCTGTGTGAGGTTCGCAGAGTTTCTGATCAGGAAGAGTTTCCACATCGAAACCGACCATAAGCCATTAGTCCTGTTGCTGGGGTCGAAGAGTCTAAACGATCTTCCTCCTCGCATACAGCGACTACGAATGCGACTAATGAGATATTCTTATAGTATTTCCCATGTGGCTGGCAAATGTATTGCTACAGCTGATGTTTTGTCCAGAGCTCCAATCTTCAGCGAGCCAGGAGGTTTGCAAGAAGAGGAGGTCAACTTGTATGTTGACTCAGTCGTTGCATGCTTACCTACCACGGAACCACGACGGAGGGAAATCCAAAGACATCAGGACGATGACGGCATACTCAAACAGCTGAAAAGGATCTGTGTAGAAGGATGGCCAGATAAATACTCTATGGAGAAAAGTGTCCAGCCTTATCTGCAATTTTCAGGTGAACTTACTGTCCAAAATGGCCTACTTCTTTATGGAAGCATAATAGTGATTCCAGCTTCTCTCAGAAAGGACATTCTATCGAAACTACATGAGGGTCACTTGGGAATAACTAAATGTAGAGAAAGGGCCAAACATTCAGTGTGGTGGCCAGGTCTCAGCAACGGGCTGATTAAGCTGTTGGCGACCTGCAAGACATGTTGTCGGGAGAGAACTTAACACAAGGAGCCACTATTGCCCACTGAATTCCCACAAAGACCATGGGCCATGGTGGGAGCTGATCTTTCCCAGTTTAAGGACAAACAATATTTGATTGTTGTGGATTATTTCTCCAGATTTTTTGAAGTTGCTAAGCTTACCTCCACAACATCTGAGGGAGTGCTCGAACTTTGTAAGTCCATCTTTGCACGCCATGGCATACCAGAATGTCTCCATTCTGATAATGGGCCACAGTTTGCTTCGGATTCTTTCAGAAGATTTGCACAAGAATGGGGTTTCAGCCATGAAACATCCAGCGCAAATTTTCCTCAGAGCAACGGCGAGGCTGAGAGAGTTGTCAGAACTATCAAGACTCTCCTTAAGAAGTCGGGGGATCCGTATCTCGCTCTTATGGCATTACCGTTCCACTCCATTGGCAAATGGATTCAGTCCAACTGAGCTTCTCATGGGAAGGAGGATAAGGACAACTGTTCCTATTACTCAGTCGAAGCTAACGCCAAAGAATATTATTTTATTTATTTATTTAAGTTAGGACAATGCATATTATTCAACATGACAGCAGTAAGCAGCAATGTAAATATGCCGGAGTTAGCACAATAGCTAGTTTTCATCTGTTGTCCTAAGGCAGGTAAGAATAAGAAACATCCCATAAAACAAAAGAGCAAAGAAAAATACAAACATCACCTATATAGCACATAACACAACATAAATTTACAATAAAAATATGATGCCATAAGAAAATAGACAAAGTAATCTACACATGAGTGCACTTCTGATTAGTTTTCAGCCAAAGTTTCAAAGAATTTTTAAAGCCAGAGTAGTAGTAGCCATATTGATATGGACAAGCTGAGGACTGCAGAGGTCAACTACATGTATAGACAGAAACAAAGACAAAACTACAACTGTAAGCACCGGGCTTACAACATGTCACCCCTACATCCAGGCGAGGAGGTGTGGGTGACAGATCTGCAAACCAGAGGAAGCTACTGTCTGGAGCAGGTTCACCTCGATCCTACATTGTCGAGACACCCAGAGGCTTGCTGAGAAGAAATAACTACCACCTTTCACACACTCCTAGAGCAACTGAAACTTCTGCTGTTCCACATGAGACATTGCCTGAACAAAACATTCACAATTCCACACACACACCTGTTCCAGATGAAGGCCAGCAGGAGGCTAGCCATCAGACTCCACCACCTGAGAGTCAAGTTTCACTGAGAAATAGGAGACCTCCGGTCTATCTGGATGATTATATTTGTTCATAGGAACTGAGTGAGTTTCCTGCATGGGGCAGAATAATCCCACACTCAGAGGATTTGGGTAGTCCACCCCTTCCTCTTAGTAGTTAAAGTTAAATGTTACAAAGATACTGTTCTGCGATTTATATACATCTGGGTCCTTAGGCTGAACTGTGACTGGAAAGAGATTTAAGTGTGTGCACTTTTAGTGTAGAATAATTAAATAAACAGTAATAATAAGTTAGAGTTCTAGCACATTCTGCTTTGGAAAAGTACTAGTTTGACACTGAGTTAATTTGGGGTATTCCACAGAATGCATCTTTCTGGCGTGTGATTTATGTTTGCATCTCTACATGTTCTTACATAGACCCTCACAACAAATCCTATTCAGAAAGGGGGATGTAGTATCAGGCTACATTGCCTAGGATAGGAACCTTTGTGCTGTATTGTGTTTGCGGCGGACCGTAATAAAAGCATACCTGTTAAGATGGCGTTGTGTCACGCATGGTTCTGTGTAGCCTCAAGGTTTTACTGAATATATACGGTACATATCGGAGAACAGAACAATAACCAGTGACACATAAAATGTTATTTTAACACCAAGTGATTGCCAAAGAGCAGAAGATCAGCTAAAGGGTGCTGCAGCTCTCAGGTCCTGTATTTGCTCATTACTTAAAACACATACAGAAAGGTTTGGCTGTGTATGAAAATAAAGTGGAATTACAGAGTTTGAGCTTGCCTTGCAGATACTGTATGTATTTTAATTAGACTTGGGATGTGTTTATAAAGACCACTGGTTCCAACAAGGCTGGTGTTGTGCCAGAGCAGGTCCCAATAAATCTATAGGCACTAAAGAGAGAAGGAATTAATGTCAGGCTGTGATTATGTTGTTGCTCTTGACAGTTGTGCTGGTAGGCCCGTGCTGGAAGGTGCAATCCATCTCAGCCCAGCCCATCTTGTAACTCCTGCTGCAGGCAGGATGCTGCTGACACAGGCCTATAGGAACACCTGGCAGACTTTATCCCTGCTCATGGAGTATCAACTGCAGGCTGCAAGGTAATGAGGCAGGCCTGAGGTGGGAAAACAACAACCACTCAGGGATTTTCTGCTTTTTCCTTTTCAACCCTTTCAGTGGTTGGTTATACAATGCTAAACATAGTCAGTGGTTATGCTCCACAGGTTGGATGTGATGGGGAGGAGAAAGATACATTTTGGAAAGATTTGGATGAAGTGATAGAGAGTATTCCCAGGGAGGAAAGAGTGGTGATTGGAGCAGACCTGAATGGACATGTTGGTGAAGGAAACAGAGGGGATGAGGAAGTGATGGGTAGGTTTGGTGTCAAGGAAAGAAACCAGGAAGGACAGATGGTGGTGGATTTTGCCAAGAGAATGGAAATGGCTATAGTCAATACCTATTTCCAAAAGAGGGAGGAACATAGAGTGACCTATAAGAGTGGAGGAAGGAGTACACAGGTCGACTACATTCTGTGTAGAAGAGGAAACCTGAGGGAGATTGGAGACTGTAAGGTTGTAGCAGGGGAGAGCGTGGCCAGACAGCATCGGATGGTTGTGTGTAGAATGACTGTTGTTGCGAAGAAGAGAAAAAGAGTAAAACCAGAGAAGAAGACCAAATGGTGGAAGCTAAAGAAGGAAGAATGTTGTGAGAAATTCAGAGACGAGCTGTTAAAGGCTCTGGGTGGTAAGAAAGAGCTTCCAAGTGACTGGGCTACTACAGCAACAGTAATTAGAGAGACCGGTAGGAAGGTACTTGGTGTGTCATCTGGACAGAAAATGGATGATAAGGAAACCTGGTGGTGGAATAGTGAAGTGCAGGACGCCATTCAAAGAAAAGAGATTAGCCAAGAAGAAATATGACAGTGAGAGGACTGAAGAGAGGAGACAGGAATATAAGGAGATGGGACATAGAGCAAAGAGGGAAGTAGCTAAGGCAAAGCAGAGGGCGTACAATGAGTTGTATGGGAGACTGGACACTAAAGAGGGCGAGAAGGACTTGTACCGATTGGCAAGACAGAGGGATCAGGCTGGAAAGGATGTGCAGCAGGTTAGGCTTATTAAAGATGGGAATGGGAATGTTCTAACAAGTGAGGAGAGTGTGATGGGAAGATGGAAGGATTACTTTGAGGAGCTAATGAATGAAGAGAATGAAAGAGAAAGAAGAGTGGAGGTCATAGAAACTGTGGACCAGGAAGTGGGAAAGATTAGTGAGGGTGAAGTCCGGAAAGCTCTGAAAAGAATGAAGAAGGGGAAGGCAGTAGGACCTGATGACATACCAGTGGAGGTTTGGAAATGTCTTGGAGAGTGGCAGTGAGGTTTTTGACTCAAATATTTAATGGAATATTTGAGGGTGAGAAAATGCCTGAAGAATGGAGAAGAAGTGTGCTGGTTCCCATTTTTAAGAACAAGGGTGATGTACAGAGTTGTAGCAACTACAGGGGAATTAAGTTGATGAGCCACACAATGAAGATCTGGGAGAGAGTTGTGGAAGCAAGGCTTAGACAAGAGGTGACTATCTGTGAGCAGCAGTATGGTTTCATGCCAAGAAAGAGCACCACAGATGCCATCTTTGCTTTGAGGATGTTGATAGAGAAGTACAGAGAGGGTCAGAAAGAACTCCATTGTGTGTTTGTGGATTTAGAAAAAGCATATGACAGGGTGCCAAGAGAGGAGGTGTGGTATTGCATGAGGAAATCTGGAGTGGCAGAAAAGTATGTTAGACTGGTACAGGACATGTATGAAGACAGCAGGACAGTGGTGAGATGTGCTGTAGGAGTGACAGATAGCTTCAATGTGGAGGTGGGATTGCATCAAGGATCGGCTCTGAGCCCCTTCTTGTTTGCTCTGGTGATGGACCGACTAACAGATGAGGTCAGGCAGGAATCCCCATGGACTATGATGTTTGCAGATGACATTGTGATATGTGGTGAGAACAGGGAACAAGTGGAAGAGAACTTGGAGAGGTGGAGGTATGCACTTGAAAGAAGAGGAATGAAAGTCAGCCGTAGTAAGACAGAGTACATGTGTGTGAATGAGAGGGAGGCCAGTGGAACAGTGAGGCTACAAGGAGCAGAGGTCACAAAGGTGCAGGACTTCAAGTACTTGGGGTCCACTGTCCAGGAAAATGGGGAATGTGGTAAAGAGGTGAAGAAGAGAGTCCAGGCAGGATGGAGCGGATGGAGAAAAGTTTCAGGAGTGATTTGTGACAAAAAGGTGTCAGCAAAGGTCAAAGGAAAAGTTTACAAGACAGTGGTGAGACCAGCTATGTTGTATGGTCTGGAGACAGTGGCATTGACAAAAAGACAGGAGAAAGAACTGGAAGTAGCAGAAATGAAGATGCTGAGGTTCTCCTTAGGAGTGACAAGGATGGATAAGATCAGGAATGAGATCATCAGAGGTACAGCACATGTTGAACAACTGGGAGATAAAGTTAGGGAGGCCAGACTGAGATGGTTTGGACATGTCCAGAGGAGGGACAGTGGGTATATTGGTAGAAGGATGTTAGAAATGCAGCTGCCAGGAAAAAGACACAGAGGAAGGCCAAAGAGGAGATATATGGATGCAGTTAGAGAGGACATGAAGGTAGTTGGAGTGAGGACAGAGGATGCGGAGGACAGAGTGAGGTGGAGGAGGATGACTCGCTGTGGCGATCCCTGAAAAGGGAAAAGCCGAAAGAAGAAGAAGAAGAAGTGGTTGGTTATACAAGTTGAGACTGTTAAGTTGTGACTACAATGCGAAGGCAGTGTAGGGATGTAAATCACGTCCAGTTTATTTTAACAGTCTAGGGTTGAATAACTTGCCAGCCTGACACTTCTTTCCTTCCGCATTTTGGTTCTTTAACCCCTTCACTCTCCATCACATGCAGACTGTCCTCCAACTCCTGGACCTCTCATACTGTGTGAACTTATGAAGCATTCACACTATTGTGATCCATTTTTCTTCCGTACATTGTTCAGCATCATTCTAGTTCCACAATTTTTGTGCTATTTCAACAAACCATATATCAAAACATTCATCTCTTTCAGGACAATCCTGCTATTCTGTATTGAAAGTTTTTTGAATCCTGCTATAACTTTTAGTGTTTGGTGCAACTTTAGCTTTTTGAAAATGTTCACTTTTCTGTCATTTTGATTTGATTTGATTTATTTGATAGGGACAGACACACATCGACATAGACAAACTGAGTAAAACAGCAGTCCCATGTTTGCATCATAGTGCAATAGCAACAGCTAATTCGTAGCACTTGTCCCTAGATGGGCTTTTAAGAAGGAAAAAAAAATACATGAATAATAAAAAAATAATAAAAAAAACAAGAATAAACAAATAAAATAAATCTAAAAATTGAAGTGGTACCGGTAGTCCTTAAAAATAGCACAACATACGGGATACAAAACAGAGAAATGTAATATGTCAAAAATGGGTACATTTCTGTTTTTGACATAACCAGAGTTTTGTTTGCTTTTTAAACATATTGAAACTGGTTGTGGATTTTATAGTAGCAGGAAGAGAGTTCCAAACTGTAGATCCTCTCACCGACAGAGAACCTTGTGCGAAAGTGGTTCTTCTAAAGGGGACCTTACAATTTCCATGCAAAGCCGCTCTGGTAGATCTGCTATTGCCGTGCAGTCTCTGTATGCAATCACTTAATGGTGTAGGTGCAAGTCCATTTAAACACTTAAAAATCAATTTTAAAACATTATAATTTATAAAATTTGTAAAATCCAGAATGTTATATTTGCTCAA
>JBBPBX010042275.1:0-17431 GCA_038048925.1 Garcialebias charrua
TCATACACATTTTAGCTTACTATTTGTAGAAATGACTGAGTTACAGCCATGTATTTATTGTAAAATATGAATAGCTGTGGCGATTGTCCTACACAAATCAAATGTACCCTAAATAGTTAAATAGCTGTAGATGTATATACTATAACTTTCCAAAACTTTTATTTAAAATAATTAATTGGTTCTTGGATGAGTTTGCCAACAGACCCACATTTAGTGCTGTTGAGAAATACTGAAGCTAGACTGTCCTGCAAAATCTGCATTTTATTTAATTTGTTTACCTTGTTGATTTCTTGCCAGTTTATTATGAAGCTGTGAAAAGCACGACAGCTTTGTTTGGCACAAAACAACGTAAAAGAGAAAAAAAAACATCAGCAATCATCTATCCTAGGGGAAATAAATTACTTGTGCATTGTTTTCTTTTTAATCAAATCTGACAAATACAGAAGAAAAATCCCACAAGGTTGTCATACAATCATACAGTTCAGAACAACTTCTTGTGGTCACAACTTGCTTTCCAACAGTCGTATAACTAGAAACAGATACAACTTTAAAATCGGAGTCAGATCTGTTTCCAGCTTTTTATGTTAGGTTCATCATTTGGTGCATGCAGTGAAAAGACTTAAAGCTAAGACCCATTTCCAAACTACCTTTAAAATAACATTATTTTACAAGCAGCATGTATGATAACTTTTAAACAGAGCTCATCAACCTTTCATGTGTTTTGTTCACAGTTTAAAATCTACATCAGCCCATTTTTTTTAAAATCTAAGGCACACTGTTCCCTCCCAACCACATTAAGACTTTTCTCCATCGCTGTCTGTTTCTCTGACAGTGTTACAAATCACACTCTGATCAGCCAATCACTCATCTCTCTGCTTTGACAGACTTCTGTTTGCACCTATTTGTGTGTCAGTAAAGATCAAGACACATTTTGCAGACACATCACCCAAAGCCAGCGTACAACTGAATTTAAAGAATCTAACAAGGTTGAGTCAGGTGCTCTGGACAGATCCTTTGTTGAAACATTTCATCTTTTATCCAATGAATTTTAAGAAGCAGCCTCATGGAAATCAGCTCTTGTAGATTTTACAATACCTTCACAAAAAGTACAATTTAGAAATGCTCTAATATAATAGTCCCTCGTTTATCACGGGGGATCTGTACGCTGAAAACCCGCAATAAGTGAAAAACCGTGAAGTAGGAATAGTAGTACAAGTAGCTCCCTGCATCCGCTGCGCTCAGTCACCTGCAAGTGCTCTTGGCCACACCCACTTCTACGCTCTGCATAGAGAACAGCTATTCAGCTGCAGTGGGAAGCTCATCCAACAGTATGGGTTGTACAAAGGTGCAGCAGGTGCTAAATCATTTTAAACAATTTATTTTTATTAAAAATTCCATGCTCATCGTGCATCTCATCCATCAATGAGGCAACTGTGTGTCATGTTCAATCTTATTTTGAAAAACCATGATAGAGCGAGTCCACGATAAACGAGCCACAACACTGCACTAAAACCATAGATATACCGTAAGAGCTGATGTCGTATATCTCCGTACCCTTCACATATACTTATACTTATATTTCCGGATATTCCCGGAAATGGCCCGCAATGATCCTTTAAAAATCCCAAAATCCCAAAATCCGGATACTTATCTTTGGCAGACCCTTGACGAATAACAGCCACATTTATTTTGGATCTGCCGAAGATAAGTATCCAGATTTTGGGATTTTTTAAGGATCATTGCGGTCCATTTCCGGGAATATCCGAACACAGATCTTTCCGTATATCTATGGTTTTAGTGCAGTGCAAAGTAGCGAGGGACTACTGTATTTTATCTTATATACAGTATTGGTCTTTATAATTGTACTTAGCTATAGAGTGTATATGAGTGATATGGACACAAGAACACCTGTAACAGTGTCGTCCTTAATAAAAACTCAGACTCTACTTTTATATATTCCAGGGTGTTTTCCAGTTAAAGTGTTAATCTTATGGGCCCAGGTCATAGGACAGACACCAATAATAAACTTTGACAAACGTACTTTAAATGTGTTTCTTCAGGCAATAAACCTTCATGTCACTAATTTCAACTTGCCCCCACATAAAAAAAAAAAACACTAAGACAAAACACTCAGAAATCCACCTCGCCGGCTTGTTGACAAGGGCACTTTTAGTGTCTATCCTCTCCTCGTTATTCTCCCAGTCACTGTGCGTCTTCACTAACATTTTTAGCAACTTGGACAAACATCAAAGAAACTGCGTTAAAAGGAGCACATGGCAATCTCTTCCCGCTGACCTCCAAGTGCAGTAAATGCTGACTGAATTTAATATGAACCTTCTCTGATGCAATGCCAGGGGTAAGGTTTCTTCAACTTGCGGTACGGTACATTTCTGTACAATAGCTAAATCAATACACAGAGGTAAATCATCAGACTATCATGCCAGCTACCGAGCCTACTCACACAGACGAGGCTGGCTGCAGCCGTCAGGTCGCCTTACAAAGCTGTTTTACAAGCACAGAGGCTTGACCTTGCCCTTTGAGATCACTAATGCAAACCTAGCCATGACGCTACAGCAAAGAAAAGAACACAAATTCAAACGGAACAAAAGTAAAAGTAAAATGGCAGACATTAGATATATTCACAATTGTAAATGGAGTGTGTTCATTTGTCTATACCAGTAGCAAAATATGTCATGAATCCCTGAATAGACTTTATTGAAACTTTCAGAAAATCCTCATTATGCATTAACAAAACATTAACTTCTAGAGACAACTCAAATTAAGATGGCTTCCACACCAAACTAGAGAACACAAAAAATGCTGCTATATCGCAGGCTATTCTAAAGATTTTGGGCTACAGATCAGTGTGGTAGTAGCTGAGGATCATCATCAGCACATGAGCTCAACAAATTGTGCAACATTCCAGTGAAACTTGCAAAAGTAATAATTGGATTTACATCTTTAACTGATTAATTAATGTGGTCACGCCATGGTAAGATGGCTGCCACAGCTATATTTATCTAATTTTACCATAAAGAAAATGACTATCCTAGTGGATTTTACAGATATTAAATTAAAATGTGGGGTAAGATGGCCTCAGTCTAAAACCCGGGCGTAAAAGGTGGCTGGCAATATGCTTTTTTTTTATTTTTTCCAAGCATTGTTTTATTTTAATTATTACAGGAACAAAAAAAATCTAACCTAATGTCTACATGATAAAGGGAAGACTTGTAATAATACGATAAGTAAGTCATTTGGTACAAAGGTACAGAGGAAATCAATAGATTATGAGATGTAATCCACTTTGCCACTTACTTCAAAGCAATTAGGTGATGTCATCCTGAGATGTGCAGAATAAAAGAAATATTCCTCTCTCAGTGACGTCAACAATAGAAAGCAGCGACAGGATGAACAATCTATTTCACCATGCTTTTTTATTAGACTAGGAAAATCCGAGGATGAAAGTGGGAAACAACAGCAATGATAAAACTGATTTGGTACTATAGTTCATTTTTATGGTCACAGAAAATCATGAGGTATCACTGAAAGAGAGACAGATCAGAAGATTGAGGCATTCAAAGATGCATACAGTAAAAAAAAAAAAACAGTGAGTCTGAGTGTGTGAACAGAGTTATGTACAGCAAAGACACAAAGAGAGGCATGTATAAATCTATCGAGAGCTAATCGAAAACCCTCCGCTCGCAGTGAATCAGGTTAATGTTTTCTCACTCCATGCATGCAAGCTTATATGTAAGTCTATACTGCCATACTGATATGTGGTCTATACGCTGCTGTCCAATCTACCACATTTAATTATGTGCAAGTGAATATGGGAAAAGGTAAATTGCTCTGTCAAGCTGGGAAATTGGCTTTTTGATGTTTGAACTCTCATCACTTGGCATTTCTATTATTCAATGACAAGAAGAAAATGGAGGGATGAAGATGACGGGCGGGGAAAAGAAAGAAACAAAACAAAGGTAGACTTCAATTCTGAAAGGGACCATCTCAGAGAATATGGATACAACCGGCGTACAGCATGAATGATGAGAACGGTCAGAATCACAGTGTGAGGGAAAATGCATCACCTGTGTCAGCGTGCATCAATCATTGCAGCTTGTAAAACAAGGTGCTTAAAGTGCACACTGCAAAGGATCGGCTGGGAAAAGTTGGTTTAACAATTTTATCTTAAAATAGTTCAGCTTCAAGTCCAAACATGAATAAAAGTATGAGCAACGGAAAAAAAAAACGACTTATTGGACATAATATTCTACATAACTAAAGGTTATGCTAGGTCTTATTATTATTTATTTATCTTTGCTTGCGCTAAAGATAAAAAAAAAAGTTAAAACACAAAAATGGCTATAATACAGTCTATAATAGTGACATTGAGCTAAGATTTGGTTTTCTAGTACCGGAGGGCCATCCTGTTCACAAAACGCCAAAGGAATGCACAAGTTGTTTTGCTTATAACTTTACCCTTTGTGTTTGGAATTAACTGTTTATGTTAGCTAAATATCTCATAAACCACTGGTTGGATTTTAATAAAACGTCATAAAACTAATGACCATGTGGACAGCAACAACTCTAACTTTTGAAGTCAACCCAATTCAAAATGTCCTCAACGGCTCATTAGCCTTAGAAAATGAAAAGGCAACACTTGGCCAATTTTACGGACAATCCAAAATGTGATGTGGAAATAGATGTGGGTCCTTTGCAACACATAGTCCTAGCACTAAAACGGAGTGACATCTTACCTTACCATTACCTGTTCACACCAACACTGTCTTTTACATATATCACATGAACCACTACACATATTCCAATGAAACTATCAGAAAATGATTATTAGACTGACAAATTATTATTGGGTCAATCCACTGCTAAATAACCATCCATCCATCCCTTATCTTTACTCACTTCTTCCTTTTTGGGTTGCAGTGGTCACTGGTGTCCATGTCCAGCTACTACTGTGTGAGAGGTAGGGGACACCCTGGACAGGTCTCCAGTCCATCACAGGGACACAGAGATAAACCAGACCAACAACCATTCTCCCTCTCACTCAATCCGAGGGACAATTTAGAGTTACCAATCGTTTTTGGTCTGTGGGAGGAAACCGGAGTACAGTAGTCCTTTGTTTATCACAGATGTTCCATACCTTGTCCCCCTGTGATAAGTGAAAAATGGCGACGTAGGGATACAGTAGTCTAAGTTCAATTTCAGTTCAAGTAATCTTTGTCATAACATGTGCCAGGCTGCAATCACACTCATCACATTTCACTCCCAAACTCCCTCCTTAAATAAACAATTTAAATTTAAATGCAGTAATATTTTAAATACAACTATTTTAAATTCAAGAAGCCGATGAAGCCAGAGAAATGTGTGCGTGGCAGAGAGAAGAGATCATGACAGGCTGCAGGAGGGAACGTCCCCCTGCACTTGTGGGCTGCACACAGGTGCAAAATCATTTAAAATAATTTATTTTAAATAAACAACCCATGGCTCAACCATAAATCATGCAATTGTTTCATGTCCAATAATCCATCCATCCATCCATTTTCTTCCGCTTATCCGGGGTCGGGTCGCGGGGGTAGCAGCCTAAGTAGGGAGGCCCAGACTTCCCTCTCCCCAGCCACTTGGAGCAGCTCCTCTGGGGGAATCCCAAGGCGTTCCCAGGCCAGCCGAGAAACATAGTCCCTCCAGCGTATCCTGGGTCTTCCTCTGGGTCTCCTCCCGGTGGGACATGCCCGGAACACCTCACCAGGGAGGCGTCCAGGAGGCATCCTAACCAGATGCCCGAGCCACCTCAACTGGCTCCTCTCGATGTGGAGAAGCAGCGGCTCTACTCCGAGTCCCTCCCGGATGACTGAGCTTCTCACCCTATCTCTAAGGGAGAGTCCAGCCACCCTGCGGAGAAAACTCATTTCAGCCGCTTGTATCCGAGATCTTGTTCTTTCGGTCATAACCCAAAGCTCATGACCATAGATGAGGGTGGGAACGTAGATCGATCGGTAAATTGAGAGCTTTGCCTTTTGACTCAGCTCTCTCTTCACCACGACAGACCGGTACAGCGCCCGCTTCACTGCGGACGCTGCACCTATCCGCCTATCGATCTCACGCTCCAGTTTTCCCTCATTCGTGAACAAGATCCCGAGATACTTAAACTCCTCCACTTGGGGCAGGACCTCCTCCCCGACCCGGAGAGGGCACGCTACCCTTTTCCGGCTCAAGACCATGGCCTCGGATTTGGAGGAACTGATCCTCATCCCGGCCGCATCGCATTCAGCTGTAATATGTTAATGTCCAATAATAATGATAATAATATAATAATCATTTTATTTAAAAGTGCCTTTCAGGACACCCAAGGACACTTAACAAACCAATACAGTTCAAACATTGTCAGTGACAAATTGAAATATAAAATACATAAAGATTATAAAATGCAAAATAATTCAATATTGCTTTGAAAAAACACAATATAGCGAATCTGCGAAAAACGAACCATGAGGTAGCGAGGGACTACTATACCCAGAAAAAAAACTACTCATGCACAGAGAGAACATGCAAACTCCATCCAGAAAGGCCCTCGGATGGGATTTGAACTAGCGACCTTTTCACAGAGAGGCAACAGCTCTACCAACTGAGACACTGTGTAACATTTTCCAAAATTCAAATAACGATAACTCAGCCAATTTTACAGAAATTGAGTTAAAAGGTGCTGTGGTAGCAGCTTAGGGTCATTCTCATCACTCAAGAGCAAACTGATCTTGCATGAGATTGTAAAAAAAAAGATCAACAAGTTGTGACCAAAATGGTTCCAACTTTGTCACTTCTAGTCATATAACAATTTTAGTTGAAAACTATGGCATAAAGTGATAGGTTATCATAATTATTTCAAGGAATATTCTAATTACTATTTAATTGTTATTTGGGGATATTCATTGTGGTTTATTAACATGGCAGAGGGACTTTTATTGCTGAATCACAACTTCCAACCCAAGTAATGAGCCATTGAACTTCCTTTATATTTGGTGAATGAAGCTACGACTGCAATACTTATTTCATAAACTAGCTCCATCAGAGACAGTTTGAGATGTAGAGCCAGACTAGTATTACAGATACAGACAGGGTTGGATGAGTTAAAGAAAAACATATCATGCAATCCAATTACTTTTTGCCACCTTCTCAGCTCTAACCCATTCTCCATGTCTTCTTTACTGCTTCAGTCCTGCACTGTGAATCTGGTCATGACTGAGAATGGCAAAGTGAAAGGCTATTATCTGCTTTCCAAAGAGATGGCCATACCATCTCATCATGTCTTTAAATTAGAGTGACCCTGATTGTTGCAGAGACTAAGATGCGCAGGAAATATTTAAGCTCAACGCAAACTGCTTTATTGCCAGAAAAAGTTTATATAAATACAAGTCCCTAAAATTGTAGTTCCATTAATTTTTGTACAGTATCCATATCTGATTGCTACTGGAGTGGAAAATAATTTAGACACTAATACACACTTTTTTTTTTCAAACTAAAAGCAAAAAGATAAAACAAAGTCCTTGTAAAAGAAGACAACTATTATTTACCCTAATTCAGCTCAATCCCAAGAAAATGACAATTAGAAACCGCACTAACAAATAAGGTGTTCTAAAAGAGTGAAAATATGCATTAATTTAAGACAATGGGCCTCATGCAAGAACCGTTCGTACGCACAGATTTGTTCTTAAATTGTGCGCACGAGTGATTTAGGAGCATTTGTGGCATTCAACAATGTTGTCGTATTCTAAGATTTTTTTCAGATACGAACAAAATTTACGTGTGGTCCAGACCTGTCGTATATTTTACGAGCAGTCAGTCTGCTGTTATCCAGACGGATTTTCTTCACTAATAACTTTATATTTCATTAGTTTGAAGATATTTTGAGTTGAAAATGAATCACAATCTATAATTATGTTGAAAAGAGGCTGTTCTGTTTGAATTAGAATTATAATATTAAATGCGACCCGACCCCGGATAAGCGGAAGAAAATGGATGGATGGATGGATAAATGCAACGACACAAATTGGTTAAATTAAAATAAAGCAGCTATTAATTTTGTTGTATAGCACTACAATATTAATATGAAGTTAATTGAAGTTTCGAGACATTTTAAAATGCTTTTGTTCAAAAACACATCGGACACTTGCATGGGGGGGGGGGGGTAGCGGTGCGCGACAGCTCTTCTGAATAAGTGAAACTATAATGTAACACAGTTGTTTACACTAAAATTAAAAATATTTGACCAAAGAAAAACCAGAGCAGGGCTGGAGAGATAAATACGATTTTTATTTCTGTGACTGTACAACCCACGGGAGACATGACATTACAGCACATTTCATTCCTCGGCTTTAAAGCAGAGTCACAGCTGACGCTGCTAAAAATTACAGATTTATAATATTATAATATTAACTGCAACGACACAAATTGGTTAAATTGGTTAAATTAAAATAAAGCGGCTTCACACCCACCGCCGCGGCCCGGACGGGTCGCGGACGAGTACGCGGGTACTCGGGGGCCGCGGCGGGACGGCCGAGCAGGACCGCCACGCCGCTGGGTACAAAGTGCGCTGGGTACACGCGTGCCGAGGATCGCCGAGCGCCCCACGTCGACCCCCGTGCGCCTCCCGCACGTCGCGCCCGGGCCCACCCCCCCGTGCCCCGGGGATGGTCCGTGCGCGCCGCACGTTTGAGTGGGTCCTCGGCTTTAAAGCAGATTCACAGCTGACGCTGCTAAAAATTACAGATTTATTTATTTAGTTAGTTAGTTATTTACTCTGAGAGCAGAACTTCAATCTCCGAACGCGTAAAGTTCTTCTTTTTACTTCTCGCTGTCATTTTTATGAATGGACACTTCCTGCTCTCTGAGGCAGGAAACGTAGCCTTATATGGTGTTTTGAGGGGTGGGAATTATGTAAATAACCTCTCCGCGTGCACGCGCAGGTGGATAGAACAGGTGGAATTCATCATACGTACGCAGCTCATTTACACACTTTTCCTGAGGATAGAAGAGTTTGTTGAATCTGACGTGGCATGTTCGTACGAACGCTTCGTACGAACAAAAGTAAGAGAAATTTAGGATAAAAATACGAACATGTTCGTGCATGAGGCCCGTTGATTTTTGCTTTTTTTCCCAGCCACACAAAGGTAAAGAATGCAAATCTTAAAGACAACTATTCATCTGCATAGGGTAACATCTAATCAATCACATACTACAGTCTCTTTATATCAATGTGGGTTATACTCGTGTATTTTATCTGCAAGGTGTACTGCTGAAGCTCAGACGAACACAATGAGGAAAATACCACAGCCAGCAAGCAGTAGGATAATTGTTATAATAACCTCAAAAACATTTTGAAAACTGAGATCCTTCAACAAATCAGTAAATAAATGCAGATCCATAGCATCCCCTTTGTACCGCTTTCAAACCTTTGTCATCCTCAGATAGGAGGCATCAGTAACCAACCCTTTTACAATTAAGTTAAATTGTTTGGGGTTTTCTTTATGCTGGATGCCCTTCCTTACGCAACCACAGATCACTGAGCTACCATGGTCCCCCAGGAAGCTGGGGGTGGAAATGGATGTTTAAGGGCCTTTATCAAGGGACAAATGAGAATAGAGGTTGGTATGGGTGTTTCTCCTTTCCCACCCACATGTGATGTTGTCAGTCTGTGGATTTGAACCAGCAACATTCTGAGCACAGGTTCGCCTTCTCTAACCTCTTCACCACCATTCCCATAAAATATCAGCTTTCATAATTGAAAATGACTTTCTGGTGGCAATGCCAATTGTTTTTTAAGGCAGATGACAAGATGAAAAGGGGAAAATCTGAAAAAAGCTTCCAGCATGACATTTATTTATCTTGCTGAGGAGCTGCAAAGTCCTGGTGGCTAAAACAAACAAGGATAAACCTGATGCCATGCTAATTAATAACATGGTTAGATTTCAGTTGACACACATTATTTGGAGAGAAAAACTGCAATAGAAATGAAATATTTTCTTCCTTATGCATCCAAAACCAGCATCTATTCTTTTCGGTGAGTGGACTCCAATGAACGCATGAGACATCGCTTTAAATGGGCTTTACTTTAGAATCAGTGACTCTTGATTCATGAAGTTAGTGATCACCTGTCATAACAGTGATGTCACCCGTTAGCAATTCCACTCCACTTCCTCTCTGTGCTCATTTAGACACATGGGAGTCAATTAAGCCTAATCACTGGTAAATTACACTGCACTGCCTACAAACTGGGGAAGTCTCTATGAAGAATGTCACATCAAAGTTAGCAACAATTTTTATGGGAAACATTTTGTGGTGGGAGAAGTCTGTAGTGACTGCAATATCAAACTCTTACCAATGAATTAATTTAAAGCAGACACATACAGCAGATGGCAGCGCTGTAGGATTTTATACATACACCAGAAGGGGATATGAGAAGAGACAAGAACAAATCTGAAGAACTGACTTGAATGAATTATTACCAAACAAAATGTATATTTGCTTTGTTGACAAAACACTTTTTTAAAAATCTAATATACTCTGACAGAAATACTGAGGCAGGCAGCTGTAGTGCAGAGGCAGAGCAGCTAACTTGGGAACAGGAATTCACAGGGTTGATTCCCTGCCACAATCATATGTCACAGTGTCTTTGAGCAAGGCCGCTATTCTCAAACTGTTCCCTGGACACTTTCAAGAAAATTTGTGAATAGCTGCACCTACAGAAACAGCCAAAGTGACTGAAACTCAGAGGGACTGGAAATTTGTACTTAAGTACAAGTACTGTACTGTTACACTGCTTAAATTCTACTCAAGTACAAGTAAAAGTACAGATCCATCCATCCATTGTCTTCCGCTTATCCGGGGTCGGGTCGCGGGGGTAGCAGCCTAAGTAAGGAGGCCCAGACTTCCCTCTCCCCAGCCACTTGGAGCAGCTCCTCCGGGGGAATCCCAAGGCGTTCCCAGGCCAGCCGAGAAACATAGTCCCTCCAGCGCGTCCTGGGTCTTCCTCTGGGTCTCCTCCCGGTGGGACATGCCCGGAACACCTCACCAGGGAGGCGTCCAGGAGGCATCCTAACCAGATGCCCGAGCCACCTCAACTGGCTCCTCTCGATGTGGAGAAGCAGCGGCTCTACTCCGAGTCCCTCCCGGATGACTGAGCTTCTCACCCTATCTCTAAGGGAGAGTCCAGCCACCCTGCGGAGAAAACTCATTTCAGCCGCTTGTATCCGAGATCTCGTTCTTTCGGTCACAACCCAAAGCTCATGACCATAGATGAGGGTGGGAACGTAGATCGATCGGTAAATTGAGAGCTTTGCCTTTTGACTCAGCTCTCTCTTCACCACGACAGACCGGTACAGCGCCCGCTTCACCGCCTATCGATCTCACGCTCCAGTTTTCCCTCATTCGTGAACAAGACCCCAAGATACTTAAACTCCTTCACTTGGGGCAGGACCTCCTCCCCGACCCGGAGAGGGCACGCTACCCTTTTCCGGCTAAAAGTACAGATGTTATAAAAAATACTTAAGTAAAAGTACAAAGTACTCTTCTCAAAAACTACTCAAAGTATTAATTGCCAGTACTTTTTAACCAATTAATGTTTTATTGTGTTGTCAATAGAAGACATTAATGGTGGATCCAGACCGAACGCGTTTTCAACTGCAGGAGCGTCCGGTTTACATGCAAAGTCAATGGGGGATGCGCCTCCAGCCACGTCTTGGCGTCGGGCGTCACGTCGCGTGCGTGTTGAGCGTGCTGGAAAGCGTTTTCCGTGCACGTGAACCCGCGTCAGCCTCCAAAGCACGCCTCCAACATGCTGAAGATTTCGCCGTTCAAACTTTCAAACGCCGCTCAACTCTACCTGATTGGTTGGTGTGTCAACCAATCAGGGAGAGTCAGGGGAGAAGAGAGGGGGTCAGGGGAGAGTCCCTGTGTGACGCGGAAACCATTGCGCATGTGACGTATTGTTTGTGGGACACAGAAAAAACCCGCAGAGTCATGGAATATGGAAGAGAAACTCATTGTAGCTGTGTGTTCGCAACAATTCCTTCACGACCAGTCAAGTCTGCTCTACTGAGACAGAAATAAAAAGCTCCTCGCCTCGCGGAGTGCATTGACGACTCGGTACACCGGTAAGCTCCTCCCACACACCCCGCAGCAGCAGGGTTGCCAGATAAACATGATTTTTTTTTTTTTTTACCCCTTTTCAGTGCAAATGTTCACTAAACTCAACACACTATTAATCTTATCAGACCCTCACGCAGCAAATGTGACAGTTTGGGTAAAAAAATAAAAAATAAGCAACAGTACTAGATGATTCATTAATTCTTATCTGGCAACCCTGCGCAGCAGTTTTCGCAGCAGTTTCGCTTCTGGCTTTTTGGTCTGGACACAAAGTGCGTCCACTTGCGTGCGTGTCCAGCTTTTTTGCCGTTGAAAAGGCGTTCGGTCTGGATGTACCATCAGTTTGGTTTACTGTATACAATAGCTACATTCAAAGTACATTTCTCAGATGCTATGAGGCTCCGCCTTATTTCAGTGCAGGCAAACTGATGGCAGTGACAGTATCTAATATCTTTGCATGCTTAGCCAAACTAATAACCCAAACATACAGACAATAAAACAGCAATATTATACAGGTAGTTGTAAAACCTTGTAAACCGCAATATGTGTTTGAGATTAGGTGCTGAAGTCTTGTAAGCTGCTATCACCATGAAGATCAAACAAAGTTTGTATCTGGACACTGTCTCCTTTTCATTCTCCAACATGAAAAATCCCTCCAAGTACGACCACGTGCACTCGTCCTCAGCCTTTGCCTCGTAATTTTCTCTGTTGACAGTGTCTGTCTTTATTTTGGCTTGTTCTCCAAATCTTGGGTCCATAAATGACCTGACTCCATGGAGTTGTCCTTTGCTTACGTCATAGGTAATTGGTACGTTCGCGATCTGAGAGCCTTAATGGCTACAAAGATGCAGATGTACGGTTTGAATATTAATTCAAATTGTGGCCGTACTCAGTAGCGACTTCTGATTTTAAAAGTAGCAAAGTAGATTACATGGTTTAAATTGTACTTATGTATGAATAAAATTGCACACTTGAAATAAATACTCATAAAAGTACAAGTACCCAAAAAAATCTACTTAATTACCACACAGTAATGTGAGTATTTGTAATTTGTTACTTCCACGGTTGCTGAAAATAGACGGTGTCATCCATGAAAAAGCTATTTGTGATCAAGATGTTTTTTACGTTCGTTTTCATTATTTGCAAAGACAACCTTTAAAAAGCAATAATTAATTTATGACAAATGTGCCATGACATGTGCTAATGTATCTTGCATTCCCTTTTGAATACCAAACAGTACATTTAATGTTCATAAATATAATTAGAAAACACAATGTTTGTGTTGTGTGTGTGTGTGAGTTAGATAAATGCCTCCAAAGTTTGTAAAAAGTCTATGTGCCACTGGATGTGTATATGAAATTACCTTGATTGCTTGTTTTTCTGGTGTAAGATTTTAATGTGTTTTCCCTCATCAAATTGTTGCAGTGTTCCTACTTCATCTTTATTTTCTTACTAACTTTCATGTTATTGCTCATTTTGAAAGGGTGTGTGCGTGTTTTATTGAGCACTCAAGGCTGTACTGTTAAGTATGTCTGGCAGCATGTGAATAAATCTTTGTGTGGAAGCAGTATTGTCTTTATTTTTCTGTATGGGGGAAAAATGTGCATGCATGCCATGTGTCAGCATGTACCACCACAGATGTCCCTAAATGTGAAGGATGGATAAATGACCACAGATACTCAGTCATTAATTACTCAGGAGACTAAGAGGCATCAATAGGTTGTATAATGGCCGATCAGAGGCTGAATGGATTGTTAATCACTGGCGTGCTGATGAACAGAATGCGCTTCTCTCACCTGGTTATCGGTCAGAGCATACAGGAACTGATGGTCGGGACTGAAGAGCAAATCCCTCAGGATGGGGTTCCCGTCACTCACCACCACATTCTCATACAACAAGGCAGGCTGGGAAATGGAGTTCACCAAGAGCTTGAAGAAAAAAAGAGACAAACAGAAAACTATGATTGCAATGTAACACAATCCAGCAATACGTACATTATATGGGAGTATAATGCAGAATTGTTGTCTGATCTTAGAAAACACAAAAATGGCTATAACTCAGCATATTTTACATATACTGTACTGGACCTGCATTCTGTGTGCTAGTAGCTAGAAGTTTTACTGAATATATAATCTAAAGACAACCCATTGCACAAGATATTTACTTTAAAAAAAAAAAACAGAATTAACAGTTGGAATCAACCTTGCTCGTCTGTTAGCATAATATCTTCTGAACCACTGGACAGATTTTATATGAAGTTTAAGAACGTAATACCTTGTGATACATCTATGATTAATCAAGTTTTGAGTCAAGCCAGAAGATGCCTCATACAGTTAACTGACCCTGATTCCACACAAAAAATGGCAAGTTTAATGAATAATAAGCTGAAATCAGTAAGGCAGCAGGAAATTAGCCTTTTTTAATTGATCCAAGACTTTTAATCATTTCTGTTTCAAGTTAAAATATGATTCAAACCGTTTAGCTTCTCTAAATGTTTGTTTAAATAAATGAGCCTCTCTTGATTTGGGGCCGCTGTAGTTGGGTGGTCAGTGATGCATCTTGTAATCCCAAAGTTGCTGGTTTGAGCCCTGGTTGCATCAGGAAGGGTTTCCAGCGTTAAACGTTTATCAACTAATTTGTGTCAGTCCCTCACTGCGGTGAGCCCTGCAGGGGGCAGCCAGAAAAGAACAAATAAGCTTTATCTTGATTTCCTACTACAGTACACATAAGCTACACAACAAAAACAACAAATGGTAAATGGACTGTACTTAGCACCTTTCTATCTTATCAAGATACTCAAAGGGCTTTACAACACAATCTGTGCCCTCATTTACCCATTCATACAGCTCTCTACTAGACCTATATGAAGACTAATCAGCGGTGGTGGAGAAAGTACTCAAACACTGTACTTGAGTAAAAGTACAAATAAACAGACAAAAATGTACTCTAGTAAAAGTAGAAGTACCATATTAATATGTTTACTTAAGTAAAAGTAAATAAGTAATTGCTTTTAAAAATAAAAGTACTTGCTGAATGTTTTACCTAATGCAATGGTCTACAATACCATTAAGTGTGCGTACTGTATGTATATTTTCTGTAATACATTAATAGTGTTGAGTCATTTTAATGAACAATGCTGCAGATAATACATGTTTTTATTGTGTTTACTCTGTGACACAGTTCACACTTGGACTTGTGATTCTGTGCATCAGAATTTCAGGGATGACCCGCAGAGTTAAATGTCATTAAGCAAAATAAGAATAATAAGGAATGATTAATCCTTTGGAAGTTTTTTATTTAACACAAAGAAAACCAATGTGTCATTTTAACTGCAGTAAACACTTTGAAGTAAAAGTTGTCTGTTTGAAAAAAGGAGCATTAGACCTAACAAAGGAATAGATCACTTCAACTCCAGTTTGTCATCAACTCTAGTTAAAATATTGTCTAAACCTTGTAATGGATCAACAATGAACAAAATATTAACTTCCTGACAACATTTTCAAAACTTGGACCTGAGTGTCGAGTCATTTGGAGACATCTCTTGTCTCCTAACATCCCATGAACTGACACATTTTAATATTGCAGCAATCATTTCTTGTTCAAGTTCAAAATAAGTTGTTTTTCAAAGTTTTTGAGTCCAGTCTGACTCTTTTGGGCGAGATAATCTGTCCTGCTGTACTGAACAGTCTTTCAATACGGTAATCTTTTAATAATATTTCAATAAGGCCATGGGTGTTGTGTATCTTCTTGCTGAATCTTTGTGGTGGAATCCATTGTGGGTGTGTTAGTGGTGCTGTGGGTGCTCCCAGCTCAATGACATATAGAATATACGTCATTGGTCCAGCTCTTCTTGAAGGCAGGTCTAATGTTACCTGTCCACTTTGCAGTGATTCAATGGACCAACTCCCTTCTTGACATCAGTTACTTTCAAACTAATGGCAAATCAAAAAGCTGCAACATGAATGTAACTTGTAACTCAACATTATTATTATTATAGAAATGTAGTGGAGTAAAAGTACAGATACTTCATGTAAAATGTAGTGGAGTAAAAGTACCCACATTTAATTATACTTAAGTAAAGTACAGACACATGAAAAATGCACTTAAGTACAGTAACAAAGTACTTTGTATTTGTATTTAGTTACATCCCACCACTGCTAATCAGTGTCATCACATTCATTCACCGATGGGACACACATCTGAGGCAATGAGGGGTTCAGTGTCTTGCTCAGGGACACTTCGGCATGTGTGGAATTGAACCCCCAACTCTTGCATTGGAGGACGATTGCACTCAGCCACAGCTGCTCAACAATATTAGTAATACTAATAAATTAACTGACATGTCTGAGGTTTTAATGCATTTTAGAACACTGCTCAATTCCAATCGTCAATTTATATTTAATCAATACAAAATAATTGTCTTACTTTTTTTTGGTTCTGTCCTCATTTAATGTTGGATAACAAGCTTTCTTGAAAAACTATACTCTATACCTGCAATATTTAAACAATGGCAACATTTGAGAAGTTTGCTTTATTTTTTATTTTTATCTTTTTGGTCAAGGGCTTTCATTTGGGTTCTTTAAACATCTAAATAAAATAAAAATAAAAACTGTTTTCATGTTGCTACACCATCCAGAGTGTAATAACAGTGCATGCCTAAATGATGTATTTTTGGGTGGTGTTTGCCAGTGTTGAGTCTACTGGCAAAATTACAGACTTATGAGGGTCACTCCTCCTGCAGCAGCGAGTAAATCTTCCCTCTGTTTCCTGTGGATCCTTCTCTTTTTAATTTCTCAGCCTCCATCTGCTCATCCATCACTTGACAGCGGCGTGCTCTTCTGAAACTTCAGTGTTTTTCTACACGTGCTCCCCCTTCACTTTCGTCTCCTGGTTATCATCTGCCAGATCTTTAACAGAGTTTCCTTAATCTTTCTCCAAACAGAAGGTTCATTAGCAGGCAGGCTTTCATCACCGTGCACACTTTTCTTGCTTAAGAGGAGGAAGCGTTTATGCTTAAAAGTCAAGTTTTACTATTCAGCATTGAATAATCACTCAGTGGAACAAGGAGTAAACAGGGAAGTTGTGAGCACAGATTACTGCAAACTAGGGGTGCAAATCTCTCAGTGTCTAGATAATCGATTCAATTCCGATTCATGGTGTCACGATTCGATTCAAAATCGATTTTTCGATTCTGAAACGATTTTTGATTCAGAAACGATTTTTCTATTAAAATGGTCATATATTTTGTTTCAGTTTTGTAACTGACAAGCTGAAAAAGAAT
>JBBPBX010042276.1:3539-21615 GCA_038048925.1 Garcialebias charrua
AGGATTAAACCTTAGAAATTAACGTTATATCTTTTCTTTAGTTTTCTCCTGGATGATGTTTGCTTTTGATAGGTTCTGGCTGGTTGATGTGAACATCTGCTGTTCCATTCAGTTCCACAGCTCTGTCACTTCAGAAAGAAAGATGTGGAAGGAAGAGATGAAGTGACAATTCACGGATTGCTCAATAGGCCCCTTTTCTGACAGCATCCAGCTGCCGGTTGTGAGCACAGCTGCTCCTCTCTGAGGGGTGGAGCACTTATAGCACCTCCGTAAGAGAGTCAGACTGAAGGACTTGGTCTGAAAGAGAAACTCATCTTTATGCAGCTTTTTTCATTCATTCAACCTAGCCTCGTTGAGTCACGGGGACTCATTTACAAGAGGGACCTGTCTCACTCACACCAAACAACCATCCACTCTCACACTCACACCTAGGGTCAATTTAGAGTCACCAATCAGCCTAACAAGCATGTTTTTTGGTCTGTGGGAGGAAACCGGAGTACCCGGAGGAAACCCACGCATGCACGGGGAGAACATGCAAACTCCACCCAGAAAGGCCCCGGACCGGGATTTGAACCGGCAACCTTCTCGCTGAGAGGCAGCAGCTCTACCAGTTGTGCCACCGTGCTGCCAGCTTTCTTCATATCAATGCATGTTTACCACTTCAGAAAAAAATAAAATAATAAAAACTGAAATAGAAGAATTTGCCATAGATCAGGACAAACTACATTTTTTTTAACTCTAACCGTTTGGGCTAAAGAAGTTAGTTTTTTAACTATTTAACTATTTTTAACTATTTTTAACTATTTAACTAGTTGTTTTTAACTATAAAAGGAAGGTTTTTTGCACTAAAACAACAACATAACATTTTAAAGCAACAAAATACTCATAATTAAGTCAATTTTTTACCACTTTGCATAAAAAACATACTATTTATTCTACTAAATAAAGACTGCCCCATAGTGTTTTTCTGAATAGCACATGCATTAGACCAGCGAGCATTATTTTTATTTACTTACTTAATTTTTTTTAATATTCTCAGCTATTTTGCTGCTTGTGCTTTTAAGGAGATTCAGGAATGTTTTAAATTTGTTGCCAGCCGTGACCTATTTAGTTCCCTTATCAGTCTTGTCACTCGGTGCAACATATCACTATGGGAAATTGCGCCCGCGCAGTTTTACCTGAAGGAATACAATCACGCCTTTACGGCAGGGGCGTCAGCGTTGCACCAGAGGCCACGTCCTCTGGGTACTTAAGCCGCTGTCGCCCATCTATCAATCTCTTATTGCCCTTCACCTCACTTAAACCTGAACTCTCTCTCTTCGCGGGACTTCTCTGCTGCTTCATCGCTCGACCAGAGGTGAACTTGCTCCCTACACAGAGCGTACAGATAATTATTCCTGCGTACTGCTGGGCTAGCGAAAGCTAGTCCGGCACATTTTTCCTTAACCTCAAAGTTTTTTCTTCTCCTCTTTCCGCAGACTGCTTCGCTCGACGTCGCAAACTGCGTCACACCGCTACCTCTGCTAACTCGTGGCAAGGCTAGCCAGCGAAAGCGACGCGACAGAGGAGACGTCTCAAATCAGAAGAAAAAGGATCTTGGAAGGACTCGCTCGTCTTATCTCGGACATGCCTCCGGAGAAAGGAAAGCGAAAGACAAGACTTCCAAAAAAGACCAGCAGAGCAGTGAGTCCGACCTCGCACGCCTGCCCCAGCGAATGCGGTTTTTCCCTCTCAGCGACGGACACCCATGAGGCCTGTCCCGTCTGCTTGGGTATACTGCACGCGAACATGGCGTTGGATGCACCCGAGTTTTGCCCATACTGCAACCAGATGCTGGAGGCGGTGAGGAGACACCGGGCGGACTTCGTCCCCAAGGCTATGGGGGCTGCGGCGGGGCCGGTAGACACGGACACCACTGAGCCTCTGACTCCCACGCCGGAGCTCGAGAGCATGGCTTTAGATGACAGCACCCGAGTCGAATGGGGCGACAGCCCAGATGTGCTGGCCCCCATGGTGGACTTAACTGTCGACTTTGACACTCAAGGCATGATGAACGAGGACGAGATCTCGATTTCAGCCTCAGGTGAATTTTCTGCGGACGAGGCCGACGTCAGGTACGGGGAACAGGGAGAAGAACTCTCCCGCACCCCGGTACCTGTGCTCCCTGAGACGGACTTTTCCATCCCTGCTCTGTTCGACTTGTGTCACAGAGCAACGGACGCACTGCAGATCCCATGGCCGGAGCCTCCACCTCGTCAACAAGTCACGAGGTTGGCAGGAAATTATTTTTATTCAAAGCAGCAGGCCGCCACGAGGCAAAGGATGCCCGTCTTCCCGGACTTCCTCACAGAGCTGACTCGCACCTGGTCTCAGCCCAGGGCGCCCATGCTGTTGCCGCTCTCACAATTTCTCGACGTGGATGGGATGGATGAGGTGGGAATAGCCAACGAGCCTCAAATTGAGGACACGTTGGCGTCTCATCTGGCTCCCAAGTCATCCGAGACAAAACCAACTCTCCCCAGCAAAGCCTGTCGAGCCTCGGCTTCTCTGCTCAAGAAGTGCTACAGAGCTCAGGGCCTCGCAGTGGGCGCGATGAACGCATCCGCAATGATGCAAGCTTACCTGGCTGAAAAACTACAAGAGCTCCAGGTAACGACAGACAAGCAAGCTGCCGCCGAGCTGCTGGATGAAGCCCGCAGGGCAACAGACTTTGTGCTTCGCATGATGGGGACAGCAACTGTTGCTCAGGGCAGGGGAATGGCTGAGGTGGTCATCGCAATACGCCATCTGTGGATGACCCTGATTGACCTCCCGGAGGGACAGAAAATTCCTTTTCTCCACCATTAAATAGAACCGACGGGGCTTTTTGGAAAAGCGCTCGATCGAATTCAGACCAGGTTGGACCAGAGGCACAAACAGGCTGAAGCTCTCCGGGTGGGCATCCCCAAGAGAACCTCCTCCCCTCCCCCCCCCAGGAATTAGCTGGGAGCAGAGCCCCGCAGCCTCGACACCACTCAGCCACACGTGCTCCACCACAAAAGCGGCCGGCGTACAAGGTCAAGCACCGGCAGAGACCACCGCCGGCTCCACCTCGGACTGAACACGCCTGGAGTAAGAACAGATTTGTTCCCCGCCAGGCGGACCGGTACAGAACCTCCTCGGCAAACCGGGACACCAAACAGAAGCATGCCTGATGAACCAGGTCTGCTTCATAACTTTACACGATCACCCGCCCACGCGGTACGGGAAATGATCTTTTCACGTCCAGACTTTGTTTATAGCACGGTACAAAAAGCTGGTGATTCTGTTTTAGACACAAATCATGTTCTTTCTTCTGTGAGTGACATAAAGCCAACTATGTCGTTACACATAAGCATGAATAAAGTTCAAAAAACAGACTCTGTTTTCTTGACTAAAAAACAAAACAAAACAAAAAAACAGTAACATCAGCAGAACAGTCCCCTCTGTTCTCCCAGCCGACATAAAGGGCGGGGGCCATCTTCCCCCCTTCCCTCATGGCTCAAAGGGTGTTAGCCTAATTGATAAATCCCAACAGGGCGCCTCTGCTCTGTTTGCAACAGACAAGCACAGAGGCACCTGCGAACAGGCCCCTGACTTCTCACAGAGGCAGGTGAGCTGTGTCACGTGTTCCACCCCCGCTCCGTTCTAAACCACGGAGCCAAGAATACACAAATCAACCAAACCCGTGACACGTCCGTGCTCCATGGGTGCGCGCCGACAGAATCTGACGACCCATCTTCCTGGCCACTCTTTTATCGAACGCCAATAAGGGATGCGGGGCAGCGACAGAAGCCCGCAGGCCAACACCAGTGTCACACATTCATTCTAATGCCAAAGTTGTCCCATTGTTTTCAATGGGCGACGCGTCATGCTCAAACAGTGATTCTGCAGCGTGTGACCGCGCTCACTGTACTGACCCAAACAGGGAACGGGCTGGAGTCATGAGATCTGCTCGTTTACAAAATGTGTAGCCCCTCCGACCCATAACCCCCAACAAAAGGAAGAAAAGTAGACACTCTGTTCAGCCTTTATCTAATAATGACAACAGATTGTCTCTGCTTCCAAACACTCTTGGTCAGAATAGTATGGAGGTACGTCTGTGGGAAGGTCCTCTTCCTAACCTGGTTGACCTTCAAAGGACCACTGAAATCAGGGTCTCTGAGAGAGTGTTGGTTCCACCACCTGCTCCTCTCCAGGGACCGTCTACGTCAACAGAAGGAACAGTTTCACCAATTAGGCTGATAACTGCAGCTAATTTTAGCTTGGTGGCGGAGAAGAACAGACTGATGGCCTCAGGCCTACCAGAGAATGTGGTAAAAACCATTCAAAATGCATGTGCTGTATCAACGTAGTCTCTCTATGCACGGAAATGGCATATTTTTGAAGCTTGGTACACAGAAAGAAATATTATTTCTTATTCATGTGACCTGGCTCAGCTCCTCACCTTTCCTCAGGACTTGCTGGAGAAAGGTCTCTCTTTCTCAACAATTAAGGTGTTCCTATCTGCAATTTCAGCTTGTCACGAAGGCTGGGGAAGCAGGACACCTGGCGCGCATCCGCTCATAATAAGATTTATGAAGGGCGTGCTAAGGAGAAGGCCCCCAGCAGGATTTTGCCCCCTGGATGGGATCTTAGCATGGTCTTGGGGGATCTCTGTGATCACCCATTCGAACCACTGAGCGACATTAAGATATACTTATTATCTTACAAGACCGCTCTTCTCCTGGCTCTTTGCTTGGCAAAACGTGTGGGTGACCTCCACTCTTTGTCCGTACATCCAATGTGCACCAGGTTCGCTCCTGACGGGGCAAAGGTCACCCTAAAGGGCGAGATACACTCGAGAGTCCTCACGATACGCCTATACACAGCGTACGTACGCTGTGGCAAAAGCGTAGCCCCGCGTAGCCCCTCAGGGCAAGTACGCGCAAAAGTATTTTTTTACTACGCATACGCGATGCGCATACGCGATGCGCGGTGTCTGACCTAAACTTCTTCGGCGCCGGACTATTTTGTATGTTCGGGCCTTTTCTTTTGTTTTTTTGCCTAAAGTCAAGTAACCGCTTCTTCCTCCGTTCACTCGATGAATGAAATGAATGAATTCAGGTCCTACCTGGGTGCGCAATGTTTTATATATTCCCTGGTGGGCTGTGTGCTGCAGGAAAAGCACTCCCTGTTATTATTTTTATTTCTGAGAGAACTTTTTATAACATATATAGTAGAAACACCGCATCAGAACACCGCAGCGGTCTTCAGCGAGCTGCTCATGATAGGTTTCACTTTGAGCTGACTGAAATCTGTCAATCATTTCAGTAGGCGTGTCAAAGTGACCAATCAGCGAGCTCAGTTGAGTCCCTTCCGTGTGCTGCTGCTCATATTACAACAAGGAGAACGAGAGCGTTTGAAAGCTGATAGTTTCTTGAAGTATAGCAGCAAAAACATACGCACAAAATATGCGCGTATACGCGCGTATACGGAGTCTGCTTCAGTGTATCTCGGCCTTAAGGCCTAATCCTGCATATATTCCCAAAGTTTTGACTTTAAACCCCAAAAGTCTGGACTTTGAACTCTCTTCTTATCCACCTGCTCCTATCCTCACTCAGGAACAGGAAAGGCTGAAGGCTCTCTGCCCCGTGAGAGCTTTAAGCACTTACATGCAGAGAACAGCCGAATGGAGAAAAACAAATCAACTGTTTGTGTGCTTTGCTGCACCAGTTACGGGTAAGGCCCTATCAAAACAGCGCCTCTCACACTGGGTGACTGAGGCCATTAAAAGGGCGTACAGTAGCAAAGGTCAACAAATACCCTCTGGAGTACGTGCCCACTCTACTCGGGGCTTGGCCACCTCATGGTCACTGTTCAAGGGTGTACCAGTTACAGACATCTGTGCTGCTCGAACTGGAGTTCAATGAACACGTTTGCAAAGCATTACAGTTTGGATGTTACTACGTGTGATGTCACTCAGGCTGTCCTTTCTAACACACAGTAGAAAGCGACCTTGAGATGCCTATTGGATAAAGGCGGACGTTCACACTAGGATGCATTTTACTGAGCATTTCAAGGGCGTGAATGAATTACGTTCCCATAGTGATATGTTGCACCGAGTGACAAGACTGATAAGGGAACTGAAAGTTATGCACCATAACTCATGTTCCCTGAAGGAAGGGAACGAGGTGCAACATACCTGGCCCTTTCAATGCTGAAAGCTCGGTGAAGTGCATTCTGGAGATCGATGGATGGGCGTCAGCGGCTTAAGTACCCAGAGGGCGTGGCCTCTGGTGCAACGCTGACGCCCCTGCCGTAAAGGCGTGATTGTATTCCTTCATGTAAAACTGCGCGGGCGCAATTTCCCATAGTGATATGTTGCACCTTGTTCCCTTCCTTCAGGGAACATGAGTTATGGTGCATAACTTTCAGTTTATTTTTGTTTCTTTTCATCTTAAAACGATTTAGCTTAATCTATTTGGGCTATTTTATGTTGGTTCAGTGCAAAAGCCCAAAAGGAGGATGAATAATTTTTGAAGGCAGAGTGCTTCAAGTCTGTGGTGGTTCCCTTTCAGTCTGGTCTCTCAGTGCAACATACTTGCTATGGGAGTTGCGCCCCCGCGCGATTACCTGAAGGAATATACTCACGCCTTTACGGCTAGGGGCGTCATCGCCGCGCCAGAGGCCCCGCACTCTGGGTACTTAAGCGGCTTGCGCCCCTCCATCTTTCTCTTTTTTGCCCTTCACCTCGCTTAAACCTGAACTACCTCTTCACGGGATTTCTCTGTTGCTTCATCGCTCAACCTGAGGTGAGCTTGCTCCTTGCACAGAGCGCGCAGAGAATTATTCCTGCGTACTGCTGGACTATCGAAAGCTAGTTCAGCACATTTCTCTTAACCCCAAAGTATTTTCTTCTCCTCTCTCTACAGGTTGCTTCGCTCTACGGCGCTAACTACGCCACAAGAAAAAAGCTACCTCGCTAACGCCTAGCGAGCTAGCCAGCGAAAGCGACGCGACGGAGGAGACATTTTAAGGAAAAAGAAGAAAGATTCTGGAAGGACTCGCTTGCCTCATCTCGGACATGCCTCCTGAGAAAGGAAAACGAAAGGCGAGACTTCCAAGGAAAACCAGCGGGACGGTGAGCCCAACTTTGCGCGCCTGTCCCAGTGGATGCAGCTTTTCCCTCGCAGCAACGGACACCCACAAGGCCTGTCCAGTCTGCCTAGGAATGCTTCATGCAAAAACTGCACTGGATTCGCCAGACTTTTGCCCACACTGCAGCCTCATGATGGATGCAGTGCTGCGGCATCGGGTTGACCTCATCGCCAAAGCCATGGGCTATTCAGCAACAACAGCGGGCACAGACACCACGGAGCCTCTCACTCCCATGCCAGAGTTAGAGAGCATGGCTCTACATGACAGCACACGTGTCGAATGGGACGACAGTCCCTGATGTGCTGTCTCCCATGGTGGACCTGACAGTCGAATTCGACACCCGTGGCATAATGAACAAGGACGAGATCTCGATTTCAGCCTCGGGCGAATTTTCAACGGAGGAGACAGACGTGGAACTGGAGGATCAGGGTGAAGATCTCTCCCAGACCCTGGTACCTATGCTCCCAGAAACTGACTTTTCCATCCCTGCTCTGTTCGACTTGTGCCACAGAGCAACGGACGCGTTGCACATCCCATGGCCTGAACCTCCGCCTCGCCAACAGGACACAAGGCTGGCAGGAAACTATTTTTACTCGAAGCAGCAGGCCGCCACGAGGCAAAAGATGCCCGTGTTCCCAGACTTCCTCACAGAATTAACTCGCACCTGGACTCAACCAAGAGCCCCTATGATTCTCCCCCTCTCACAGTTCCTTGACGTGGATGGGATGGATAAAGTGGGAATAGCTAACGTGCCTCAGATTGAGGACACACTAGCGTCTCACCTGGCTCCTAAATCATCAGGAACAAAACCAACTCTTCCCAGCAAGGTTTGTCGAGCCTCAGCGTCTCTATTGGAGAAATGCTACAGGGCTCAGGTACTCGCGGCACGCGCCATGAACACGTCCGCGTTAATGCAAGCTTACCTGGCCGAAAAACTGCAACAGCTCCAAACAACAATGGACAAACAGGCAGCTGCCGAATTGCTGGATGAAGCCCCCAGAGCAACAGACTTTGTGCTCCGTATGATGGGGACAGCTGCTGTTGCACAGGGCAGGGGAATGACGGAATTGGTCATTGCGATCCGCCACATTTGGATGACTCTGACGGATCTCCCAGAGGGACAAAAGGTACCTTTTCTCCACCACTCGATAGAGCCGGAGGGATTGTTTGGTAAAGCTTTGGAGCGAATTCAGACCAAGCTGGACCAAAGACGCAGACAGGCGGAAGCTCTCCAGGTGGGCATCCCCCAGAGAAGCTTCGCCCCCCCAAGAGAGTCTGCTGGCAGCAGGCTAGCACAGTCTCGGCACCACTCGGCAACCCATGCCCCACCGCAGAAGCGGCTAGCATACAAGGAGGAGCCCAGGCAAAGACCCCCGTCGGGCCCACCTCGTACCGAGCACGCATGGAGCAAAAACAGGTTTGTCCCCCGCCAGGCGACTAAGCATAGGGCCTCCTCGACGAATCGTGACAACAGACAAAAACGTGCCTGATGAACCAGGTCCACGTTTCCACGTTACAGGATCACCCGCCCACGTGGTAACGGGAATGATTCCTTCATGTCCAGACTTTGCTTGTAACATAGTACAAACAGCTGGTTTGTTTACAGCATGCACAAATCATGCTTTCTTTGCTGTGAGTGACATAAATTCATGAACGTCATTGTACATAAGCACGAATAAAGTTCATGAAACAGTTCCTCTCTGTTTTATTGACTCTCAAAAAACAACAACAACACACAATCTTCAGCAAAACAGGTCCCTCTAGCCTGAAAGCCGTCATAAAGGGAGAGGGCCTTTTTTCCCCTCTCTCTCATGGCCCACGGGGTATTAGCATAATTAATAAACCCCAGCAGAGTGCCTCTGCAATGAGCAGACACAGAGGCGTCTGCGAACCCCCTCCCCCACACCTCTCAGGGAGACAGGTGGGGAGGGTCACGTGGAGGGTCACGTGCACGTGAAGATCATTTGGACCCACTTCAATTTGCTTATCGTTCACATAGAGGGGTGGAGGACGCAACAGGAACTCTTTTAAATAAGGTTTTAGGACACCTTGAAGGTGCAAAAACATTTGTGAGACTGCTTTTTATCGACTTTTCATCTGCTTTTAACTGTATCCAGCCCCACATTTTAGCAGAGAAATTACAAAGTCTGTACGGTCTTGACTTCGGCCTCATATGTTGGCTTGTGGACTTTTTAACTGCTCGGTCTCAGAGGGTGAGAGTTAATGGGGTCCTCTCTGATGTCCTTCTGTCCTCTACTGGTTCCCCTCAGGGCTGTGTTCTTTCGCCTCTTTTATTTATTTTATACACAAACGATTGTCGCAGCCATTTCCCTCAGCGTCACATTGTAAAGTTTGCTGATGACTCTGTCATCCTGTCCCTTCTGAGCAGTGATGACCCAGACCCCGGGCCTGTGATTGGGGACTTCACAGAATGGTGTGAGTCTTCCTTTTTAAAACTAAATGTTTCTAAAACAAAGGAGATGATAATCGATTTCAGGAAAAATTCTTCAGTAACAGCTCCCGTGGTCATTGACGGTGAAGCTGTGGAGGTAGTGCAACAATATAAATACCTGGGAACTGTTTTCGATGATAAATTGACCTTTGACCTTCACGTGAATGCACTTTGCAAAAAGGCCCACCAGAGGATGTATTTTTATCGGAAGCTTTGTGGTTTTAATGTTGATTCAACTTTTATGAGAATGTTTTATTCATGTTTTATTGAGTCTATTTTAACCTTTTCCTTCATCTGTTGGTTTGGACTTTTGACCTGTAAGAACAAAAGCAAACTCTCGGGGATTGTCAGGATGTGCAGCAAAACTGCTGGCATAGACCTAAGGAACCTCGCAGACCTACACAAGGTGAGGTCAGTGAACAAGGCCAGGCAGATTCTGGCAAACCCTGATCACCCACTCCATGACGAGTTCAGGTTGCTCCCATCTGGACGCAGGTTTCTGCAACCCAGATGTAGAACGAACAGATTTAAAAACTCTTTTATCCCAGTAGCAATCAGGTTTCTTAATGCACACTAATTTTAACACTGTTATTTTAATGTTTTATTGTCTTGTGTTTATATGTGTATGTGTGTGTAAGTGCATATGTATGTATGAAACTGTGCACACCTATTGACTGCAAATCTAATTGCCCCTCGGGGATAATAAAGGAATTTGAATCTTGCTCAAACCCTCGTTCCATTGTGAACAATGGGACAGCCAATACACTAACCAGACAAACACGTGACATGTCCGCACCTCAGGGAGGCAAGCTGACAGAGTCTGATGACAGGGGGGCTACATCAGACGTCCTCATGTAGCCACAAACTTCACACCTTCACAAGAGTAACTGTGTTCAGCCTACTGTGGATGAAAACAAGTCAGAGCCAAATCAGATCTCTCTTTCCGTTTTTCAAGAGGGACTGAGCTCTTTATCATCAAATAATCTGAAGTCTGCCAAACCAAAAGGAACACCCACATGTTCTCACAGTGCAACCGCTCCTTTGTTATTAACGAGGGACACGTAATACCTGAGCAGTACTCAGACAGAACGTCTCCTCCCGTTCTGTGCTGATCCAAAACTGCTTTCAAAAATAATTCCCCCAAAGGGTGATACACAGACCTCGGTCGGTTTACCTGGTACCAACGCTCCATTAAAGCCAAGGACCAGTAGACTGGACCACCCCAGAAAACGGATTGGAGTCAGGAGATCTGCTCGTTTACACAACTCGCAGTCTCACAGTAGGACTCCAAACTTGGAGGAGGAAAATAGACTTTCTGCTCCAAACCTGTCTAATAAGGATGACAGGTTACATCGGCCCTCCATTAACCCTGAGCAGGTTAACTTGGGAGCACATCAGCAAGGAGGCCTCCTTCCCAATCTGGTTGACCCCCAGGGGTTAACAGCCTCTGTGTCACCAGAAGGGGCAGTACAACCACTTAGGCCAGGAACTGCCAAAAGTCTCAGCTTGTTGGCTGAAAAGAACAGGTTGATGGTGTCAGGATTTCCAGAAAACGTGGTATTGACCATACAAAATGTCCATGCTGAATCAACACAATCTTTATACGCACAAAAGTGGCATATTTTTGAAGCCTGGTGCTCGGAAAGAAATATTATTTCTTATGCATGTGACTTGGCTCAGCTCCCGACTTTCCTTCAGGATTTATTGGAAAAAGGTTGTTCTTATTCAACCATCAAAGTTTTCCTATCAGCGATTTCAGCCTGTCACGAAGGCTAGGGACACAGGACACCTGGAGCACAACCAATCATAATAAGATTTATGAAGGGTGTCCTTCGGACTAAACCACCCAGCTGGACCCTGATCCCTGGTTGGGATCTTGGCCTGTCCTGGGGGCCCTCTGTGACCCTCCATTCGAGCCACTGAGCGAGGTTAAGATAGATTTACTATCTTATAAAACTTATCTACTCCTGGTACGTTGCTCGACAAAACGCGTGGGTGACCTCCATGCATTGTCTGTGCATCCAATGTGTACCAGATTCACCCCTGACGGGTCAAAGGTCACACTAAGGCCTAATCCCGCATACACTCCCAAGGTCTTGACTCTGAACCATAGGAGTCTAGACGTTGATCTCTCCTCCTTTCCACCTGCTCCTGTCCTCACTCAGGAACAGGAAAGGCTACAGGCTCTCTGCCCAGTGAGGGCTTTACGCACCTACATGCAGAGAACAGCCGAATGGAGGAAAACAAACCAACTGTTCGTCTGCTTTGCAGCACCTGCTACCGGGAGAGCCCTATCAAAACAACGCCTCTCACATTGGGTGACTGAGGCCATAAAAAGGGCCTACAGTAGCAAAGGTCAACAGGTACCCTCTGGAGTGCATGCTCACTCCACTAGGGGCTTGGCCACTTCCTGGTCATTATTCAAGGGTGTACCAGTCGCAGACATCTGTGCTCCTGCGAATTGGAGCTCATTAAATACTTTTGCAAAGCATTACAGTTTGGATGTTACTGCGGGTGACGTCACTCAGGCTGTCCTTTCTAACACACAATAGAAAGTAGCCTTGGGATGCCTGCTGGTCAAAGGCAGACGTTCACTCTAGCATGCATTTTACTGAGCATTTCAAGGACGTGAATGGATTACGTTCCCATAGCAAGTATGTTGCACTGAGAGACCAGACGGAAAGGGAACTGAAAGTTATGCACCATAACTCATGTTCCCTGAAGGAAGGGAACGAGGTGCAACATAGCTGGCCCTTTTCAATACTGAAAGCTCGGTGAAGTGCAAAAAAGAGAAAGATGGAGGGGTGCAAGCCGCTTAAGTACCCAGAGGGCGGGGCCTCTGGCGCGGCGATGACGCCCCTAGCTGTAAAGGCGTGAGTATATTCCTTCAGTTAATTGCGCGGGGGGCGCAATTCCCATAGCAAGTATGTTGCACCTCGTTCCCTTCCTTCAGGGAACATGAGTTATGGTGCATAACTTTCAGATATGTTTGGTCATCACAACACTCATCATGTGTTGCTTATAGCTGATGTTCTCTTTAAGGATGAGATATTATGTCATCCAAAAGTGATGGCCAGTAGTAATCTGTACCAAAACCAGCCTTTCTTTTTTTTTCCTCTTCACATGCAGTAATTCAGGCTTGTGCCCGTGGAGACACAGCAGTGGGTGAACTCGCTTTTATTGTAGTCTCCGCCAGCGGCTGTCTAAGGCTCATCCTTTATAGGTCAGAGCAGACACAGACATTCTCAGGCCTGAAACGAGACGTGCTCGTTGCAGGATCGCCATTGAATGACCTTTTTTTTGTCTTTGCATGTACAGTACTATATTTGCTTGTTGAATTCATTAACAGACTAAGTTGTCTTGTGACTGTAACATCTACAAATGAAAAGAAAAATATAAAAATGAACATACACCTGTTGTTTGGATAAATTTAAGGAAAAACCATTTGAAGGACAACAATTTTATAGTTTAATGATTTCTCCAACAGGTGAGCCCAGTTGCAGCAAATGCCAGGGAAAAAAGCAATAACTTGTGTTCCCCATGGCTTGCAAGCTGATGTTTTAAAAATATGTTATTAGGTCATAAATGTGGGACAGTGTGTCTAACCAGCTGCAACATATAAAACTTAGCAGCTGAATATCGATTCACATCTCTCTTTTAAACTCCACGTGGAAAACCTAGTGAAGAAATTGAAAGTTAAACTGGGTTTCTTTTTCAGAAACAGATCATGTCTAACACTGAATGTTAGGAAACGCCTTGTATCTGTGACTTTCCTTCCCTCCATTGATTACGGTGACATTCTCTACATGAATGCTCCTACAAGCACCCTGCGGATGTTGGATGTGGTCTATCATGGTGCACTAAGATTCATAACTGGTTGTGATTATCGTACCCACCACTGCACCCTGTATTCACTGGTTAACTGGACATCATTAACCTCACGCAGACTCTTCCACTGGTACATTTTCATCTTTAAATCACTTCTTGGTCTGCTGCCCTCATACATCTCCTCCTACATGTCTTTGCGTGAGTGCAGCTACAGTGTGCGCTCTCAGGACATGATTACCTGCAGTGTTCCATCAGTGAGGACTGAACTTGGAAAAAGGGCCTTCTCCTACTCTGCTCCTGCTTCATGGAATATCTTACAAAAAGATCTGAAGCTCTCGACCTTGACTTCTCTAAATGGTTTTCAGAATCTGTTGGAATCCTGGCAAAAACCAATGCAGATTTGTTCCTGTCTTTGATTTTATACGTCTACCTTATAATGTTTTGCTAGTTTTTTGATACTTTGTTAAAAAAAGGAAAAAAAAAATCTTTTGTTTTTTTCTCTCTTTTTGTTTTCTATTGTTTATTGTTTGTTTGTTTATTGTTTAATGAAATTCTATCACTGCTGTTCATTGTTCTTTAGTTTTAGCAGGTCGCTTTCGTAAATGAGCCCATGAGGTTCAAAAGATTTACCTGACTAAATAAAGGTTGAATGAATATTTCATGGGTCCTCTGTTTTCTTGAAACATCTCTGATTCGTCTGATCTTTTGGGAGTTGTCGTGACACCTGAGGTGAAGTAGTCCAAGCAGGCACATGGCAGGTAAAGGTAACGGGCTGCAGAAACATATGTAGGAGTACCACACTTTTCCTGGTGGGATGTCAACATTTCAATCCAAACTAAATCTGGCCAAGCCAAAATGATCAAAACGTTGTTAATAAAGCAGATCTGTGCTCAGGAATAAGCGGGCCTTTTTTCATCCATTCGTGTTGTGACACTTGGCTCAATCAAGAGGGACCTGAACTGGTGGTAAAAAAATTGGTAAAAATTGACTGATTCAACACTTGCTCTTCTCAAGGGCGGACGTCTCCTCTCGGTCTCCGCTTTGCTTTTGCTTTGTCTTGTCTGTGAAACTGTCTGAGAGCCTCTCTTCTACAAAATCTTCCAAATCATAACTATGGACTTCAATTTGGTTAGTTGATCCCTCAACACAACTGGTAACATTTCTTCAACAAGAAGACAGGCTGTAGGCGAGCCAATTAGCCCTGTTGGCATGCACACAGCTGGATATCTCATCGACTTGGAAGACTTGATGATGTGTCTATCTTTGCTGTCATCTGTGGATCTTAAGGACGCATATTTAATTGGATTTATGATAACTGGTTCCTGCTTTTTGGATTCGGCTGGTTCCTGGTCTATCAACACACAAGGAAGATGTCGGCAGCAAATCTGGACCTAGTCAGGCTGCCTGCCTTACATGATGGCTTGGTTCATGTCTCGAGAAACCAGACTTTTGACTGAATGGATTAGATCTCTGGGATTTTCTAAGGCACGTTCCATTGGTATGGTCATTTTAATTTGGACATTTCGGAAGCGAGTGGACCGACACAGACTGAAGGTAGATGTCATTAAAGTTCTGCTTGTCCCCAAAGCAATCATGTTCATCTGACATTTGGCTCCCCGACTGTCTTATCTCAACACGCCTGCTGAAGTTTTGTAAACCTGACGCTCTCATCCCTCTCCCAAACCTTCTGCTGAGGAATTCCACTGACTTTTCAGATGAGCCCAGCTGAATAAACATTCTGTCATCATTTCAGAACTCTGGATTCGCCTCTGGCCGTCCTCAGCAGCTCCCCCCCCATGAGTGTGCACAGATCTCTAGAGGGAACTACTGTATATGAACTGAGTGATTCTATCTGAACTCTGCAGTGCCTCTACGGGCTGGCCTGCTCACCGCCTTTGAGTCCCCTCCCCCACCCTCTGCGTAATGTCGGCGTCATTATGTGCGTGCAAGACTTTTTTTCATTACCACATTTTTGACCTTCAAGGAGAGGTCAAAAATTGTTAGGAATTTTTTGTCTCCAAACCCTATGGGTTATTTGTCACCACTTTTATTGTCTGTCCAACAGATCTCACTTGTAAATGAGTCTTCGAGGCTCAATGTGACTTGTCTGTTTAAATAAAGGTTGAATGAAAAAATCGGATCAGAACCAGGTCAACAGCTTGAGCATCTTTAGGGCTCATTTTATGTGTATCTATAATATATCAACTTTTGGAGTTAATTCATTTCAAGATGGCCACCACAGCTAATCCACCTTAGCTAACAAACACGGCTAAAACTAAGTGAATTTTACAGATTATGAGCTCAAATTAGATATTATTACTCTAAAATCCTGGCGTGAAAGGTGGTGGGTAAAATAAATTGCTTCAAATCATTCTAAGCCTTTATTTTGAAAGAATCAGACTCTAACAAGAACATTTAGGCTACAAATGGTAAATAGACTATATATCTGTCACCTTTCTATCTTATCAAGCTACTCAAATCACTTTACTACAATCTGTGTCCTCATTTACCCATTCATACAGCACTCTACTATATTTATACAGAGATTAATCAGTGCTTTATCACAATCATACACCAATGCCCTTACACATCAGAGTAAATGAGGGGTTCATCGTCTTGCCCAGGGACACTTTGGCATGTGACTGCTGCTGGAATCGAACCCCGACTCTTGCATTGGAGGACGACTCAGCCACAGCCACATGTAAAACACTTTAAACAGGAAATATCAGCTTCATTTTGTCAACAAGCATTAATGCAAAACCAGAGCAGTGTTTTTGCTGACTCAGTAAAACTATTTTTAAAGAAAAGTCTGCGTTTTGAACTTAACTAAATGAGGACTTTATGTGGATGAGGCTCCTGTGTTCATTATAAAAACTGAAGCAGGGTGTAGGGGTCACTGTGAGGGAGAAAATCCTACAAAGCTGAGTGTGAATCTCAAAATTGTGTGCAACTATTTGAAAACAAAAAAGGCGTTCAATACAGGATCAACTGGACTTTATTTGTTGCAGAAAACGTTTCGACTTCTGTCCAGAAGTCTTTTTCAATTCTGAATGGAAGCTGTGAGAACGAGAAGTTTTATACAGGCTTACAAGTCACGCACCAACATCACGCACCAACATATGAAATTGGAAACTGAGATAACACCACAAATTAACTAAAATGCCCATTCTATTTAAATTGACAAAACGACACATCCCAGCTTAAACAAAAGGGGGTTTGTAACACATACATGTAAATTGAAAGATCACACCTAACAGTAGGAGGTTCCCTTGAGGTCTCTGTTAGGAGACACAAAACTGTATGTAAATTGACAAACAACACCTCCCAAACAACAAAAGAGGCTGCTCAGAGAACTTTGTTAGTCTAATTTACAGACAAAGCATCCCTGCTCCCATCTGGTGTAAAACGTTTCGGAATCAAATCCAAAACTGAGTTATAAGTCTTAGACAGTTGAAATCTCAGACCTCCTCCTCTGTTAAGAGAAGGTTTTTCTCTCTTAACATACACAGCTTCCTTTACACCCCTTTCAAACCATCTGTGTTCTCGGTCCAAAATTTGAACATTCTGGTCCTCAAAGGAGTGTCCCTTGTCCGTGAGGTGGAGGTGAACGGCTGAATTTTGTCCAGAGGAGGTTGCTCTCCTATGTTGAGACATTCTTTTGTGGATAGGTTGTTTCGTTTCTCCGATGTAACGGTCTGAGCAGACTTCGCTGCACTGGACTGCATAAACCACCCCACTCTGTTTGTGTGTGGGGGTTCTGTCCTTCGGATGCACCAGCCTCTGTCTGAGAGTCCGGCTGGGTTTGAAGTGTACTGGGATGTTGTGTTTGTTGAAAATCCTTCTGAAATTCTCTGAGACTCCAGCAACATAAGGAATGACAATGTTTTTCCGTCTGTTAGACTTTTTCTGTTCATTATTGTGTTTAACAGATTTCCTTGCTGACTTGACAAACGCCCAGTTGGGATATCCGCATGTTTGCAGAGATGTTTTGATGTGTTTCTGTTCCTTTTCCTTCCCTTCTGTCCTTGTGGGGATGTGTTCTGCCCGATGCTGTAAAGTTCTGATGACAGAAAGTTTGTGCTCCAGTGGATGGTGAGAGTCGAACAGGAGATATTGGTCTGTGTGGGTTGGTTTTCTGTAAACTTCAATATTGAGACTGTCATCTCCCTCCATATGCACCAAACAGTCCAAAAAAGGCAGCTTATTGTCGTTAGCATCCTCTCTGGTGAACTTGATGTTGTTATCAACAGAGTTAATGTGTCTGGTGAACGCTTCCACCTCCCTGGCTTGGATTTTGACACAGGTATCATCCACGTATCTGAACCAATGGCTTGGAGTTGTCCCCTCATAGGAGTTTAGGGCTCTCTGTTCCACTTCCTCCATGTAGAGGTTTGCAACAATGGGTGACACTGGAGATCCCATGGCACAGCCGTGCTTCTGTCTGTAAAAACTGTCATTGAACTTGAAATAAGTGGTGGAGAGGCAGAGATCCAGCAGGGTGCAGATGTGATCTGGGGTTAAGTTGGTCCTTTTGTCCAAATCCTTGTCCTGTAGAAGTCTTTTTTTGACAGTTTCTATTGCTTCAGAAATGGGTATGCATGTGAACAGGGAAGTCACATCATACGATACAAGAGTTTC
>JBBPBX010042277.1:8161-19178 GCA_038048925.1 Garcialebias charrua
AGTTTTTATTTTATTATGAAATATCCAATATTGGGATTTATTGTTCAATTTGAATTTGGGTTTTGTGGAAACGTAATGAACAACTTATATATTACCTGTTGTAGATAACTCTGCAAACATCCTTGATTTTGGGAAATTAAGTTTAATTCTGGGGGGACTTACAAACTAACAGCTAGCCTTGACCGCCAAAACCAAAATGTATTGCTGATTACGTTAAACATTAATATGCTTTGGTCTTTAATTTTTATTGGTTTATAGCGGTATGTGCAAATTTTCTGTGATATAACTAGTGGTGGGCACAGCTAACCAAAGCTTTACCGTTGCTAACCCATATTCTGCTAACTAAACAAAAATAATTGTTTCACTAAAGCCAAACCACTAAACAAGTAATAATAATATTAAATTAGCGTACGCTAATGCTAACCACTAAGACGACATGTCTTTCCTGTTGAAGCTGCATCGACCAATCATTTCTTGTCACGTGTTCACATAGTAAGCCAATAGCATGCCCAACGGACTCTTCAAGACACACCCACAACAGACAGGAACAAGCCAGTGAATTTTGTTAGCAGACTTAAGCCGGGTACACACCAAGCGCGTTTTGAGCAGCCAAAGCAGCCCGTTTACATGCAAAGTCATGCATGGTGGCCGCACATCGAGGAGCAGCGCAGCGTGGTGTGGCGCGTTTTGAGCAGTTTGAGCAGCGCGCAAGGTAGCGGCAGGGTGCGGCAGCTCCTTTTCCGTGCATGCGGCACGTCCAGAGCAGCGGCTGCCCGAGTTCAACAAATTGAACTTTGACCTACTTTGGCTGCTCGCCGCGTAGCAGCAATCAATCGGGAGAGACGCTGCTATGTGATGACGCAACGACGGCGAGACAGAAGTAGGTGGGCACCGTGTGACGTATTAAAAGAATGGACGAAAATAAAAAAATATGGCGTCTGCGTGCTGCTGCTTTTTTGATTAAATACAACAAAGCAATTCTTCGGATTACGTCCGCCATTTCAGAGACTGGAAAAAAACAAACCCGACCGGAAAAGACCAAGACGCTCCTCCCACTGCGCGCCTTCAGACGCGTTTGGTGTGAACAGACATCTGTTGACAAGCAGCCAACACCGTGCGTCGGGAGCACTTTTGCTGCTAAAAACGCGTTTGGTGGGAACCCTGCTTTAAAGTTGGTGAAGCCTAACTTACGCCAAAATTACACCACACACGTTACGGCTCCGCTCCGCTCCGGTCCGACCTCCGCAGCAAATACGCACCCATTATAATCAATGACAGAATTTACACTGGCTCCGCACGGCGGCGGCGAGCTGCGGAGAGCGCAAATACGCACCCATTATAATCAATGACAGAATTTACACTGGCTCCGCACGGCGGCGGCGAGCTGCGGAGAGCGGACGGCAGTCCGTCAAAATTAGAAATTTTTCTATTTCTGCCGGACGCCGGAGCTGTGCGGAGTCAACTTTTGAAGATTACGTCGCACCAACAGGAAAAGGAACGAGCACAACTTCCGTATTTACAAAATAAAATCACCACGGGCGGACTTAATCCTAGCTCTATACGGATTTATTTGTACAAAAATGCTGTCAAACTATCATTTATGACTACGCCTACAAACGCAATACAAAAATAAATAAATAAATAAATAAAGTATTTTATTCTGAAATGTAATACATCACTTCCTGTTGCTCAAACCATGTCCTGTCGCTCATTTACGAGAGAAGATCAAGGCAGCAGTCTCTACTGTTGTTCTCCTTCTTCCACCGAATGAATTGTTTTGTTCTGACTTACTTATTTATCACTTGATTTATCGCGCGATCCCGCAAATCCCGCGCATGCGTCTAGGAGCGGCGCATGCAGGCGGACCTGAGCTGAGCGGAGGTAGTGGAAATTGGAGTTTGAGACGCTCAGCTGCGACCTGCGGAGCGGAGCGGACCGTATGTAGTGTAATTTTGGGGTTAGTGGAAGCTAATTTTGCTAATGGTTTCCAAAGTTAGCGAAAAGGCGAATCTGCTCAAATAAATATTAGTTCTGCTATTAGCTGGTGGAGGATTAGCAAAACTGTGCCCACCACCACATATACCTTTAACACCACTATCATTTTCACATTGTGTGATGTTTCACATAGAAATCTTTTTTTGTGTGTGTGTGTTTATTTGCAGATGTATTGAACTGTAGCACATTTGGCAAGAAGATTATATTTATGTCAAAATAATTATAAATTCAAAACTGAAGATGGTGCAAAGGTTTATTTATAAGCATTTAACATAAAGTTATTTAAAACAACTGGAGTGCACACTGCCTATCCCGCCCATTGTTTACATTTGCAACATAGTGGAGAATCTAAGATGGCGTCCGAAATGAGCAACTTCTCACAGCCTGCAAAACATCTGTTTAATAGCAAGCCCAGCTGGATCTGTGTCAGATAATGTTTTTAATATCTTTACAATAGCTTAGCATAATGCATAACTAGTGCTAATTTCATACAACAAACCTGATCAACCTTAGAATAAAACCAGACGTTTTCCACATGCCAGAAAAAAGAAGAGGGAGTTAAATACTGTATGAGGGGGAAGCATCCCAAATACCACAACCAGAGGAGGCTCCGCTAACATTTCACCTAATCTCAGCTAAACTGCGGCTCCATATGTCTGCTTATTCCCTTAAAATCATCTATTAGAATGAAAAAAACTCTCCTTTACCTTCCACATCCAGGCTATTCTTCTTTATTTCTATGCAATGACTGACAATTTAACGGGTCTATGAAATAAGGTTTGCATGAAACAGTGCTAGTAGCAGTAATTTAAATTTATTTTTCTTCTTGCCCTGCTCAAAAATGTTGTTAGCTCAACAAAAAGTAGTATTTGTAAAACCACAGTATAGAACTAGTTTGAAGGGAAGATCTACCTTAATTCAGGGAGTTGGATTATGGAATGACTTGGAGACAAATGTTAAGGAAGCCAAATCAATCTTTGTATTTAAGAGACTGGTCAAGATTGAATTGTTAAAGAAATATATGAATGTATTTTAATGAGTAATGTATGAGAATTGAAAATTCAGTAAGTTATTTACTTTGTTTTGTTATTTAAGGAAACGCTTGTTTGAGTTGTTTATTAGATAAATAAGGAGCAGATTTAATAAGATTTTTTCTTCATCTGCTACCTTTCATTTTATATTTTGTTTTTCTAATTACATATACTGTCAATTGTTATGTATTTCATTATAAAATGAATAAATAAATAAATAAAATTGGTCAAAATGAAAGTATTTCCCAAACTACCTGTTGAAGAATCTATCTACAACAGGTAAATCAGTTGTTCATAACCGTTGTTCAGGTCGCCACGTTGATTAACCTGAACCATCTTTTAAAAATCCACATCATCTATAAGACACGTTTCCACACCTGTATACAGTACTGTTATTTAAAAACATCAGATCTTAGTACTGTGCAGTTTTAATTTAAACACACTTTTCATTCTGCCTGTGAAATTAAGTCACTTGTGAATGCTTTGAACCTGCAAATCGTGCCGAACTTGATTTGGTTTGTTGCTTTACCTCCAAAGTCCTCGCGGAGGATTTTAATGTCGTGTGTTAAAGCATTTCCATGAGCTGTCGTGTAATTTCTTAAAGTGCATGAGCTGAGGTGTATGTATATATCGGTAGTTTGATGGTGTGCACTGCTGTGCATTTGTGCGTATGTTGGTAAAGGAGGACAGCGTTGTCCGACAGGGCACACACTGCCCAGTCCTGGGATTATCTAACCCGGCAGCATGTCGGCGCAACCCCTCCAGGACAGAAGACTCTTAATCCCAAATCCCCTCTCCTTTTTTTCTGAAGACACGGTGAGCGTAGCGGCTCACACTCACCTAAACATGGACATGCACAGTGTCACATCACCCCTTTGGTCATAGTAAGAGTCAGCTCCGTAGCACAAACAGTAGCATCCTCATTTACAGCCATTCAGGCCGGCTGTAGAAAAGAACTCTTGGATTAAAAAGAGATGAGTCAGAGCTGCGAGAGTCGTGAGTCACTTCTTGTTTAGGCTGGCCGTCTCCATATTGTGGCCCCCTGGATGCAGTCTGTGGCAGCCCAGCAGGATGGAGAAGGCCCTGCGAAAATCGGCGTTGAAGGCATAGATGATGGGGTTGAGGGAGGAGTTGGCCCAGCCGAACCACACGAACACGTCAAACGTGGTGGGGTTGATGCAGGGGAAGGCCTCTCCGTCGCTCGGCTGCTCGCAGAAGGGCACCATGCAGTTCAGGATGAAGAACGGGAGCCAGCAGCACACGAACGCCCCCATGATCACCGACAGCGTCTTCAGCACCTTGGTCTCCCTCTTGAACGTCATCCTGAAGGAGCTCTCAGACTCTGAGATGCTGGAGCCTCCGCACACGCTGTTGTGCCTGTTCTTGGCACTCTCAGCAGCCCGCTCCAGGGCAGAAATCCTCCTGATCTGTCTGTGGGCAATGCGATAGATCTGCGTGTACGTGGCCACCATGATGGCAACAGGGATGTAGAAGCTGATAAGAGACGTGGAGATGGCGTAGGTCCGGTTCAGGCTGGAGTCACAGTTCTCCGTGTCATGGTGAGATGATGCGTTTGGACCTAGTAATGACTCGGTGAGAGCCTTGTAAGATTTAGTCTGGGCTTTGTGCCAGTTGAGCTGCACAGGGATGAAGGAAATGAGGATGGATAACGTCCAGGCCATGCTGATCATCACGTAGGCCACTCTGGGTGTCATCTTCCTCTCGTAGCGGAACGGGCTGGAGATAGCCCAGTAGCGGTCCAAGCTGATGACACAGAGGTTCAAGATGGACGCCGTCGAGCACATGATGTCAAAAGCCACCCAGGTGTCGCAGAAAGAGCCAAAGGGCCAGAACCCCGCAATCTCCGTCACCGCCTTCCACGGCATCACCAAGACGGCAACCAGGAGGTCGCTCACGGCCAGCGAGATCACAAAGAAGTTGGTCACCTTGGAGCGCAGGTGTCGAAACTTGGTGACGGCCGCGCAGACGAGCACGTTCCCCAGCAAGGTGGTGAGGATGAGCAGCGAGAGGAAGCAGCCGGTCAGGACGCGGCTTGACGACGCATCGTCCATGAAGCCATTGTCGACGACGGCGGTGACGTTCACGGGATCCATCCCTGAACACACGCGACTGGATTTACGCCATGCTAAAGAGTCCTGCCGCTGTTATCCAGCCAGGCAGCGTAAAACAAGAAATAAAATCAAATCCATCACTTCTGGCGGTGAGGTCTTATGAAATAAGAGACCACTGAGGCTCTGGGATCAAATGTTGCCGCCTGACTGTGTAAATTAGATCTGACATCATTCAAGCTGCAGTGATAACGTGAACTCCCTCCTCGGTCTGCACAAACTGGAATCCTGTTCGCTTTGGTGAACTCAGTAACAGTCCTGCAGAAAAAAACAAAGAAACTAGTTCAAAATAAATAAATAAATAAAAACTTTGCAAATGTTTCAATTCTTATTGTTTTAAGAAAAAAATAATGCTTAAGTAGTTTCATGCAGAGAATGACAGTATTTTACCTTCAAGAGAGGATAATGAGTATTTATATATTATTTCATATTTGATCAGGATTCAGATAGAAAATCACATCATAGCACATAAATGGACCCTAAACATTGTTTCCATCATCAGAAGAGAATCTTTATTGTCATTTGCACCGCATGTGGTACATGTGATGAAACGAGTTTATGTACACAAGGTCCCAGTTACATCCAACAATAAAATGTGAGAGATAAGCAGTAATAACATCTAGGATATAACTAAGAAAATCATCAACTAGAAATACACTAAGCCCTAATGTAATAGAAAAACCATTACAAACAGCAGCACGTACTCATACTCACTTCACAGAGATGAGCTCAGCTGGTGCCTTCACATGTGGAGAAACGTGGCTTCAGAAACAAACTTCAGAGCACATCCAGCCTTCCTGACCCACAAACACGAACCACAGCCGCCTCTCCATGTGCACAGCATCCCTCTGAGTGCGTCTTCAGAAAGAAAAGGCACCGAGGCAGCAGAGGATGTGACTCTGGCTGCGTCCTCCTGCAGCCACAGAGCGCGTCTGCAGCCAAATCCCCACGGCACAGTTCCACAGGAGGATGTCCCATTCAGCAGAAAGTGGGACACTGAGCGTCAGGCAGGAGGCCGTGTGACCAGTTGACTGAGCCTGGCCTCAGAGTCCTTCTCCAGGAAAAGGCAGGTGAATCTCGTCCTGAGTGCTCCTGTCTGCGTTCCTCTGAGGTTGGACGCATCAGAACTGTGATCTGTGTTGTTTTCTCATTAGCTGACCCAGTTGGAGAAGTGCAGCTGAATGGAACAAATGCAGGTGTAAAAGAAAGAAAGAAAGAAAGAAGGACAAGGGTCAAACTTCAAGCGGAGCGGGTCTCTGGTGCTATCTTGTGGAAAAATTGCGCAGTTGCAGCGAATCAAATCACATGGCTCTTCAATTTATGGGAGGCTATTCCCAGACTTGTCCTGCAAAGAGGCCAGCCTTGGTCATCTGAGGGATAAATCCCACGCATCGTCCCGTAAAGCCGTTACCATGAGCTCAGGGTGGAGGCCTGCGATGCCCCGTGCAGAAAATGCAGAAAGATGAAGAGAGAGAAAAGAGGTGGTGACGTGGCAGCTGTCACCTTGAAGAGATTTAAGCTCTTCTGACAGGAGGAAACAGTGTTTACCCTTCTCTCTCTACTTACATCCACTCACTTAGATGCTCTGAAGCCGAGTGACTCAGAGTGGGAGAAAACAAATCTTCACACGGTTCATAATCTTTATTTGCTCCAGCTGATGCCGTTACAAAACGACTCTGACGGTTACAGTGAAGCAGAATGTTTGTGCATCGAAAGGCACTTCCGTTGGTCTTCGGTCTGTCGTGGTTGTTTACTCGTCTCCGAGTGCTGTCTCGCTGCAGGGACATGAAGAACAAAGCAGCTGCATGGGGCAAGAGAGGTGAAAGGGCAGCGAGGTGAAGAGCGCCGGTGGCCTATATTTCAGAGCATCTGTGTCTCTCCTCATCCTTCCTCTCTGCTGCTGTTTGTTCAAAGGTGCACCTGCTCCTCTGCTAACTTCTCCGTGCTGCACAGAGACGGTCTGTGTTGCCGCGTTGTCAGAAACCTCTGAATCTCTTACTCTGATGCATGCTCAAATCACATATTCTGAATCTCTTCTGTTTTCAAAAATATCTGATTAATTTTGCTCTGCAACATGGCAAAAGTGCTAAGCAGGTAACGTCGTGACAAAACATGTCTTTTCTTTTAGTCTAATGTCGTCCGACAGGTAGCCAGCCACCCAGAAAACACACAAATGCTGTGAGTAAGATGGCTTAAAGCCAACAGGCTAATTTGCCTAGGAAATTTAAAAAAAAAAAGAAAGAAAATCAGGCCGACCTTTGCACATCTGTATGTTTTCTTTGGACGCGAGTGAGTGCACAGCTCTGCACATTAACCAGCTGTGCATGTCAGTGCAGTCTTCACGTGGGAGCATGTGTAGACACGTCAGCTGCTTTTTCTTAAATAACCTGAATAACTAGAATAGAAATGAATACACAGGAATTTTTTTTTCATCCTTCAATAAAACCAGACCATTAATTTGTTTGTATTTTCCAAATTCCTGCAGATGTCTTTGGGTTCTGCAGTTTTTATACACCAACAACAGATCAGAACTGGCCAATGGCTGCACTGATATAAAAGCTGGTATGGGCTCCATCCATTAATTCTTTCATCTACAGTGGTTCTGGAGGTAAACTCTGACATCTCTCCCCCCCCAGTGAGGCGCTTCAGCTCCTAATATCCCAAGACGTTCCCAGACTAAAAATATACAGTCCCTCCACGGAGTTTTGGGTCAGCTCCTGTGTTGTCTCTTATGGGACGTGCTCAGAGAATTTCCAGATCAAGGCGTCCCAGAGGCGTCCTAATCAGATGTCTGAACCACCTCAAATGTTTTTATTGTTATTGTTCAGAGAATGGCTCTACTCTGAGGGGAGCTCCTCGTCTATCTCAAAAGCTGAGCCCACCACCTTATGGAGGTAGGTAAACTCCACTGTTTATATCCAGGATCTTGCATTTTCAGTCCTGATCCATATCTTATGACCGCAGGTGAAGGTTGGAACACAGGTAAACTGGTCTATTGTCCCAGCTCTGGCTGTACTACACCAGACTGGAGATAAACTCCTGCAGATAAAGCACTGATGTGTTGCTCCATCGCCTGCTCCTATCATTTGTGAACAAGAGATACTTCCTCTACTTGAAACAAAGACTCATCCCTGGCCTGAAGGAGCATTCCAGTTGAGAACCACAGCCTCAGATTTACAGAAGCTGACTGTTTTACTGCTACATCACCCTCGGCTGTGAAAAGGCCATGCTCATACTGAGGTTGTGGCCTTAAGATGCCAAGAAAACAACATCATCTTCAAACAGTAAAGACAAAACTGAGGTTCCCAAACTAGACACTGTCCTCTCCACGACTGCACCTTGACAGCAAACAGGACTGATCTTTATTTGAAATATTCTTGAGATGTTTCAAAGCAGCAGCATACAAGACTTGAAAAACCTTCCCAGCATTTGCTTCAGACTGTTTCTTTTTGTCTCTTGTGGAAAATCTCTGTCTAATCCTTGAGTAAAATATCTTGAAGATCGGCATCAGTCACAAGATCATCTTACCTAAATCTGTAAATATACAGCACTTGGTGCTGATTGTTGGATAAAAATGTTCTCTAATTATCTCACTTACTCAAACATTCGACAGCAGAAGATTTATTAACCGGTTTTACTTGCAAGGACAGATTTTAACAACAGGTTACACAGATAGTAAGTGCATGGAGCCAGGTCATGAGAATCTGCCCCGGGCAGTGTGCGAAGCTTGTATTTATCACAGACTCAGAGCGGTGACCTTGGACCAACAGCAGCTGCACGCCTGCAGCCTCAAATCAGACGTTTGTGGAAAGTTAACATTCTCATCCACAGTAGTTAAAAACATCCATAAAACCTTGACCAAAAATTCCCTAAAACTGATGTCGACACAAGTCTCCAAGCAGCCTCACCATCCATTTCTGATGTGCTGTAGGTTCTGACACGTTTATACTCCACAGACTCCTCTGAATCCACTTTGTTGGGTTTGAAACAGCAGATCTATCAATCTGAAGTACAAGTTGAAATCACAAGTGAGGAAAAAATTGACACCAAACTTTTTGCAAGTTTGTCCTATATATCCATGGGTGAAATCTGCTTTTGTGAGATCCAAATTTTAGCTCTCACCTCTCTCCATGAATGTTTTCTGCATTCATCATGTTGATGTTTGTCTTTAAAGTTTAAGATGTCACTTCAAAATTTTGGGAAAATATCTGGCTATAAGTTTAATATTCAAAAGAGTGAGTTGATGCCTGTGACTTCTAAAGAAAAGAAAATCTTATGTACCTTTTAAAATTAGTTTAAAACTAATACCTAGGCTGGGAATCTGGGTAAGTCAAAAATCATAAGAACCTCTGTAAAACCAGCTGTCTACAGGACATTGTTAGATGGCAGTCCCTGCCTCACACTCTAGGGGGCAGAATAAACTCTGTAAAAATTAAAATCCTACCTACATTTTTATACGTGTTTCAGAATTTGCCAATCTTCCTTACTAAATCCTTCTTTACCAATCCGAAGAACCAGATATCAGTGTTTATTTGGAATAAAAAGCATCCACGGATTGCCAAAAGGGTCTTACATCTGCCCCGCAGACTTGAAGGCATGTCGCTTTCTCACTTCATGCACTATAGCTAATATCAGAGCTCTTCTATTCTGGTTGGGTAAGGATACTTCCTTCTCCCAGTTGGGTGGCCTTGTAGGGCCTCAATCAGATCCAGTTCTCCTTCTGCATTACTCTGCTCTCAGCTACCTTTTAAACAATTAATATCAACCTACACTTCTCTAACCCCATTGTGATCTGGGCGGTTAAGATTTGGAATCAGTTCAGGAGGGCATTTAACTCCACAGAGTTAATGTTTTTGGCATCTGTGTCAAATAATCATACGCTTACTCCCTCCGTAGCTGATACAGCTTTTTACACCTGGGTCTTGACTCTTGAGGGGAGTGCATTCACTGTGTGATCTCTATGTTGATGGTAGATTTGCCTATTTTGAGCAGCTGGTTTAATATTCACAAATCACATTTTATTTATTTTTTTCAAAGATATTTACAGCTGATCTATTTTGTGAGCTCTAATTCTGACAGTTTTCCTTTGTACCCTTCAAAACATTTTGTGGCTAAAATTTTGGAACGTACGTCTGAGACTAGGGGCCTTCAGCAAGATCTATACACTGCTCAGTTCATTCCATGAGACCAGCTTGGACTCCCTAAAAACCAAAATGGAAAGCGGACTTGGAGGAACCCATGTCAAACTCAATCTGATGAAAGATCATTAAGAACATTTAGTCATCTTCAATCTGTCTGAGACATGCTGTAATTCTGTTCAAGGTGGTGCCCCATCTGCACTGGTCCAAATACAAGGCGTCCAGGATCAACGCCAGCCTGGACCCTGCATGCAATCGTTGCAAACAAACTTCATCTTGATGCAGAGGACCAGTCTTAGCTTTTTTAGATAGAAACTTCAGCGACACTCCTGCAAACATTCTGGGCCTGTCCCAAACTGCAGAACTTTTGGTAATCTATTTTTGACATCTTCTCTGTGATGTGGAATAACTGTACACCCATCACCACTCACCTCACTGTTTATGGTGGTCCCTGTTGATACGTTCTTCAGCAAGTATGAGAAGGACATGATTGATTTTGGTTCTCTTTTGGCCAGAAGACTTGTTTCATGCGACTGGATGGACCCACACCCACCAGCATTTGTACATTGGATAAGAGACGTGATGTATCATATTCATCTAGAAAAAAAATCTGATATACCCCGAACGGTTCTGTTTAAAGATTTAGGGACACGTGGCAGCCTTTTACGTTGTATGTGAAAAACTTGTCAATGCCTGTTTAGTTTATTTGTGTGTGTGTGTGTGT
>JBBPBX010042278.1:0-12313 GCA_038048925.1 Garcialebias charrua
GAGAAAGTATTGAATTTATAAAGTCCAATTAAAGTCCAGTTGTTTTTTTATTGAACGCCTTTTTCAAAGGTATTGAATTTAACTTCATTATTCCTGCATATACCCTGTAGAGGCGTGTTTGTTGATAGGAGGGACAGTCCGCTCGGTTCTTTCTTGTTTTTATTTTTATTTGTTCGTTCTTGCATCTATTTTTTGTCTGTTTGTTCTTGTTCTTTGTTTTTGTTTGTTTTCTCTGTTTGTACCTGCTTATTCTTATTACTATTTTTGTTTGTTTGTTCTGATCTTATTCTGTTTAGTTTTTATATTGATGCTTATTTTATATGAGGGTTTTTATGTTCTGGGTGGGTAACTTAGATGTAATATTGCTGTGGGTGGGAATGTTAGAGATTTCCAATGTGTATCCAGTTTTTAATTGCATTCTCACATAGAACATATAGGATTTTGTTGACATGATGTTTGTCATGTCAAAAGGGGAATTGAAATATATTTCTATCAGTATTACATTACACCCATTATGTTCTATTATTTGTATTCACTTAATTCTGCCTTATAATGTGAAATGTGACACAAGGCAGAACGTTTTTCTCTCGGGCTTTGTTTTCACTAGGGAACAGTTACACGCCTGCACAATTCAACAGACCCAACATTTGATGTTTACATTGAAGCTGATAGTTTATTGGCAGAAAGGAGGGTCACGTGGTAGTGTAGGTGGTCCCAGGGCGGTCCCGAAGCAGTCCCAGGAGGTTCCAGGTTCCAGGAGGCGGTGACGACATCCGGGGTTTTATAACCGTGGCCCTGCCTTTGAAGATGTGTGTGTTGGAACTTGTGCTCGGTGAGAGGTCTGTTGCAGCTGCAAGGTTAATCCTTATATGTACAATAAACCTGCAAATTAACTTGCACATTCGTTTCAGAGTTTCCTTCAACCTTTTGAATACGTAACAGTATCCTTTGACGAGCCAGTCCAACAGCGGGCACGATTACCAACAATGAAGAGACGGACGTCCTTTCCTTCAATGTTCCTCACAGACTGCAAAAAAAGGACATGCCAATATTTAGTGTTCAACTTTTTATTTGTTTAAAGGCATGGTTCAAACAAATTAGCTAAGTATGTCTACTGATTACTTAGCTGTAATACCGGTAGTTTAATACTAAATACAATATACAGTAGTAAAGTTTAGCCTTACATTTTGGCAACATTTAACTATTTGTTTAAAGACATGGTTCAAACAAATTTTAAATAAAACTTTTACAGCTAAGTATGTCTACTGATTACTTAGCTGTAATAGTTGTAAAACTAAATACAATATAGTAAATGTTAGCCTTACATTTTGGCAAGATTTAACTATTTGTTTAAAGATATGGTTCAAACAAACATTTTAAAAAAATAAAACTTTACAGCTAAGCATCTCTACTTTGAGATACTTCTTAGCTGTAATCGTTGTAGTAATACTAAATACAATATAGTAAATACAGTATTAGCCTTACTTTTGTCAACAGATGAGCCCTTTGATAGAGTCTGAGTGGCGCAGGACATTGGCATCATGGCACTGATGCTCCAGAAACAGGAAAACAGAGGAAGAATAGTAATTAATAACAAATACAGACAGTATCACGCAGACAGGTAGAAAAAGAAAGGACAAAAAGTTTATTAGCATACAGCGTTTTTATTATCTTACCAACAGTTGTTGTCCACGACGGCTTGGAGGACAGAGGACGTCCAGCGCTCTCATCCTGTGAATAAAAAAACTAAAAGCACGCGCTGCTTCACATGTAGTTCAATCAGGGAGTGCAGTAAAAACTGCATCGCCGTCAATACAATCTGGCGCGGGTGACGCGTCTGTTTACTTTCGTCCCAGAAGTAACTTCTTCTTCTGTGGTTTTCACGAAAGTGTAGGGTTCCTGGTTTTCTCCCTGTGTTTGTCTCTCCCACTCTCTCCACAGCACATTTCTAATTGTCCTGATGAGACCCACCTGTTGCTACCTGATGAGGACTGGTTCTGGTGGCCTACTTAAGCAGCAGCTGGACACCTCTTCAGTGCTGGGACAACTTCTGCCTTTGGGACCTCCATGTCCTGCTCCTCTGAAGTCCTTCCACGGTCTTCCTCCAGCACTCTCGGGTGCACCTGCAGAAATCATCAAGAGTCCAGTCCATCAGCTACTCAACAAAAGGCTGGGTCTGCCTGTTCCTCTCTCCACCGCTCCTCACCTATATTCAACACCACGCCAAGAACCAGGACCACTCTTCTTTAATTCATCCATCTAAGACAACAAGTAAGACAATTCTGATTACTTCGAGATTCAAACATCAACCCTCCAAGATTGGATACTCACCTCTACTCCGTTCTCTTGCAGCTCCAGGCTTCCACCTTCACCTGTAAATAAAGAACACTTATTTTGTATTCCTGGTTGTTGTGTATTCTTTCTCGGTCTGCCACTTCGGGGTCGTACAAACGCCACCATGATAGTTTGTCCCAGCCAAACTGACCCCTCTGGCACGACTGGGGAGGAACCACCTCAACCAGGTAGTAGTCAGGGAACAGACTCTGTAACTCTAGCCTTACAACAAGTTCTTAAACAACAAGAAACTATGCAGAAAAATCTCCTTCAACTAGGGAGTATGGTACATTCTCTTTCTCTCCAACAAAAGACAAAAATTAATCCCTCTTCTCCTCCCAAACAGTCTACAAGCATGGAACCCACGGAGACCAGGCACGTTCAACATGTCAAGGAACCTGACATCAAGCCTTCTGAATTTTTTGAGGGCGATACAAGAAAATGCGGTGGTTTTTTGCTTCAATGCAACCTGGCGTTCAGCCGTGCCCCGGTAACGTACTCCACTGACTCGTCTCGTGTGTCATATATTGTCGCCTCTCTTAAGGGTGAAGCCCTGCAGTGGGCCAACGCTTACCTCCGACGACGTCGAATCGAGACTTTGCCATTTGCTGATTTCATCCAGGACTTCCTCAAGGTATTTGACTATCCTTTGTTACAAGAGGAAGCCGCTCAGAAATTATTTTCAGTCCGGCAAGGACGAGAGACTGTGGCGAAGTTCTCCATTCACTTCCGCATTCTCGCGGAGGAATCCGGTTGGGGTGAGAGGGCGTTACGTAGTTCCTTTCTGAATTCGCTCAATAGCAACATTAAAGATCAACTGTTCACTAGTGAATTACCTGCTGACCTAGATGGAACTATTGCCTTGGCTATTAGAGTTGATAACAGAGCTCGAGAACGTCAGATGGAGGAGAACTACAACTCCCATCAACAACTGTCATCCGGAAGGACTCCACCGGTTCCCATGACGTCATTTTCCGAACCCGAGCCGATGCAGATCGGACACACTCGGCTGACACCGGAGGAGCGACAGAGACGCCTACAAAACAAAGCCTGTCTATATTGTGGAAGGAAGGGACACACTTTATCCGCCTGTTCTCTGCGGGTAAAAGATTGAGCCCACCAGTTAAAAAGGAGATGCTGGTGGGTACTATTTCTGATACTCCTGTAAATTGTTTGAAACTGCCCGTCACTCTTTGTATTAACACTGTGACTTTCCCTGTTCAGGCCCTGGTCGACTCGGGTGCCGAACAAAATTTGATCAGCCAGAGCTTGGTGGACGAACTCCAGATCCAGTCTCTAAAATTGGACCAGGACATCTCTGTTTCTGCTCTCACTGGTCAAACGTTTCAACCATTTCACACAAGACAATAAAATTTAGGTTTGTGGTATCTGGTAACCACCAAGAATTGGGTGATTTTCTTATTGTCGAGAAACAGAGATTGCCCATCATTTTGGGTTATCCATGGCTCAGGTTACATAACCCTCACATCAATTGGGAGGAGGGTCGTATTGACAATTGGGGGGTGCGTTGCTCAGCTGAATGTCTTCGCTCAGCCATCTCTTCTAGCCCTGTCAAACAAACACCTTTTGAACCCATTGATTTATCCGTGGTCCCTGAAGTTTACCACTCTTTAGCAGCTGTTTTCAGTAAACAAAAAGCTTTGTCGTTGCCGCCACACAGGCCATACGATTGTGCCATTAACCTGATACCCGGAGCTCCACTACCGTCTAGCCGACTGTACAACATCTCTGGTCCTGAAAGGGCGACGATGACGGAATACATCGAGGCTTCATTAAAGAGTGGCATCATCCGTCCATCCACATCCCCTCTGGGTGCTGGTTTCTTCTTTGTGGCGAAGAAAGACAAGTCTCTTCGACCTTGTATTGATTACCGGGGCCTTAATCAAATTACGATTAAAAACAAATACCCTCTTCCACTCATCGATTCAGTTTATGAGCAACTTCGAGAAGCAACAATCTTCTCTAAACTGGATCTCAGGAATGCATATCACCTCGTACGTATGCGCCAGGGAGATGAATGGAAGACCGCCTTCAAGACACCCATGGGCCATTTTGAGTACTTGGTCATGCCTTTTGGCTTAACCAACGCCCCTGCCGTTTTTCAGTCACTGGTGAATGATGTACTACGGGATTTCCTTGGGGTGTTCGTCTTCGTCTACCTAGATGACATTCTCATTTTTTCCAAAGGTCAGGACCAACACATCTGCCATGTAAAGTCAGTGTTACAACGTCTTCTGGAAAATCATTTATATGTCAAGACTGAAAAGTGCGAGTTTCACATCTCTACAGTCTCCTTCCTGGGGTTCATATTCGAGAGAGGACAGGTAAGATCAGACCCAGCGAAGATTAAGGCGGTGGTGGACTGGCCTACTCCTACGACCCGAAAACAACTTCAACGCTTCTTGGGATTTGCCAATTTTTACCGACGTTTTATAAAGGATTATAGCAAAGTTGCCGCGCCTCTAACCCAACTGACGTCTTCCCTCAGGAGGTTTGACTGGACTCTGGACGCTGAAAGAGCTTTCACTAACCTCAAAACTTTGTTTTCCACAGCTCCCATTCTGTCTCACCCTGACACCCACAGCCAGTTCGTGGTGGAGGTGGATGCCTCCGTGTCCGGAGTGGGTGCTGTTCTTTCCCAGAGGTCGGTGGAGGACAACAAGCTTCATCCCTGTGCTTTCTTTTCTCGGCGCCTCTCACCTGCTGAAAGTAACTATGATGTTGGAGATAGGGAGTTGCTGGCCATTAAGATGGCTTTGGTGGAATGGCGTCACTGGCTGGAGGGTGCCGAAACTCCGTTTGTGGTTCTCACTGACCATAAGAATCTGGCGTACCTGCAAAGCGCTAAAAGACTCAATGCTCGACAGGCTCGTTGGTCGCTGTTCTTTGCCAGATTCAACTTTTCTGTCTCGTATATTCCAGGGACACGCAACGTGAAGCCGGACGCCCTCTCACGGCAGTTTGCTGCGGCGGACGACCTCGACATCCCCACTAACATTCTTCCCCCATCCTGCACGGTGGGCGTTTTGACATGGGAGATAGACAAGGTGATTCGGGACGCACAGCAGACTGAACCCGACCCGGGTACTGGCCCCGGGGATAGGAGATTTGTTCCCCCAACTGCCGTCGGTAAGGTGCTCCACTGGGTGCATTCTGCCAAGTTCTCTTGTCATCCAGGTGTCTGTCGGATGTTGCAGCTCGTCAGGACCCACTTTTGGTGGCCCAACTTGGAGAAGGATGTCAGGGACTTCATCGCAGCTTGTCCCACCTGTGCGCGGAGCAAGCACAGCAACCAGCCACCGGCGGGACTGTTATTGCCTCTTCCTGTTCCCAGCCGGCCCTGGTCGCACATCGCACTCGATTTCGTCACTGGTTTGCCGATTTCCAATGGTTATACCACTATCTGCACGATTGTTGATCGTTTTTCTAAGTCCGCCCACTTCGTTCCTCTGTTGAAACTTCCCTCTGCAATGGAGACAGCCCACCTGATAACAGAGCACGTTTTTCGCCTCCACGGCATCCCTGTGGACATTGTTTCTGACAGAGGCCCCCAATTTGTTTCGCAGGTCTGGAAGGGTTTCTGTCGGGCAATCGGTGCATCCGCCAGCCTGTCCTCGGGATACCACCCTCAGTCTAATGGCCAGACTGAGAGGTGCAACCAGGAACTGGAAGCCATGCTAAGGTGTGTCACTGTCAACAACCCTTCTTCTTGGTCTCAGCAGTTGCCATGGGTCGAGTACGCCCACAACTCCCAGGTGTCCGCGGCCACTGGAAAGTCCCCATTCGAGGCCGCACTGGGGTACTCCCCTCCTCTGTTTCCCTCGCAGGAGGTTGATGTTGGAGTTCCCTCTGTCAACTTGCACGTCAGGCGTTGCAGGAGGACCTGGCGTGTCACCAAGCAGGCCCTTGCCAGGTCGGTGGAACAGAACAGACGTTTTGCTGACAGGCATCGGAGGGAAGCGCCCACCTATCACGTCGGACAGAAGGTGTGGTTGTCTACCAAGGACATCGTGCTCAGGGACACTCCACGCAAGCTGGCTCCACGGTTCATTGGTCCCTTCCCTGTGGTCAAGATCATCAATAGGTCTGCTGTGCGTCTGCAACTCCCAGCTTCCATGAAGTTGCACCCTACGTTTCACGTCTCCCTCCTGAAACCTGTGTCTACCAGTCCCTTGCACCCTCCTGCCGACCTCCCGCCACCCCCCCGCCTGATCGCCGGTGACCCCGCGTTCACGGTTCGGCGCCTCCTGGATGTGAGGCGTCGGGGCCGTGGTTGGCAGTATTTGGTGGATTGGGAGGGCTACGGCCCTGAGGAACGTTCATGGGTTCCCAGGTCGCGGATCCTTGACCCCTCTCTCATTACTGACTTTTTTAGGGTCCACCCTGAGAGGCGACTACGACCGCCGAGAGGCGGTTCTTGAGGGGGGGGCTCTGTAGGGTTCCTGGTTTTCTCCCTGTGTTTGTCTCTCCCACTCTCTCCACAGCACATTTCTAATTGTCCTGATGAGACCCACCTGTTGCTGCCTGATGAGGACTGGTTCTGGTGGCCTACTTAAGCAGCAGCTGGACACCTCTTCAGTGCTGGGACAACTTCTGCCTTTGGGACCTCCATGTCCTGCTCCTCTGAAGTCCTTCCACGGTCTTCCTCCAGCACTCTCGGGTGCACCTGCAGAAATCATCAAGAGTCCAGTCCATCAGCTACTCAACAAAAGGCTGGGTCTGCCTGTTCCTCTCTCCACCGCTCCTCACCTATATTCAACACCACGCCAAGAACCAGGACCACTCTTCTTTAATTCATCCATCTAAGACAACAAGTAAGACAATTCTGATTACTTCGAGATTCAAACATCAACCCTCCAAGATTGGATACTCACCTCTACTCCGTTCTCTTGCAGCTCCAGGCTTCCACCTTCACCTGTAAATAAAGAACACTTATTTTGTATTCCTGGTTGTTGTGTATTCTTTCTCGGTCTGCCACTTCGGGGTCATACAAACGCCACCATGATAGAAAGTAACTTCCTCTTCGTTTTTTTTTTTTTAAGGGGAGTGTACCACTCTGCGCATGTCAGAACTTCTGGTCAGAATAAAAGCCTGCTGCATGTAAACACTCGTCATGAACGGATTGTGCCCATGTAAACGGTGCTATCTAATTATGCAATCAGAGCACATTTCAATCCGGTCACAGAATTTTGCCCATGTAAACATAGCTATTGACTCTACTTCCTCAGACGGCTGAGACGAGCTGGCCTGAGTAGCCCAGTCCTCACCTCCTTCTACAGGTGTGCAGTGGAGAGCATCCTGTGCTCCAGCATTAACGTGTGGCATGGAGGCTGCACAGCTGCAGAAAGAAAAGCTTTGCAGAGAGTAGTGAAGGCTGCACAGAAGTCTGTTGGAGTCAGTCTCCCCACCATCACAGACATCTACACCTCCAGATGCAGGAAGAGGGCCACCTGCATCATGAAATACCCCACTCACCCAGCACACACACTATTTGCCCCACTCCCCTCAGGATGGAGGTTGAGGAGCATTAAGTGTAGAACCACTAGACTGAGGAACAGCTTCTACCCTGAGGCTGTTAGACTCATGAACAAATAACCAGAATAATCACTGCAAAATATCACATCATGTTGCTGCTGATCTGTTTCATGTTGCTGTGTTCATTCGTGCCCATCTGCTCATACAGACTCATGTTCGTGCTGCTGTTTGGAGTGATGTTTTTCTATGATATTAGTGCTTAGTGTATTGTTAGCGGATGTTTTTCTTAGTTCATATCTTAGATGTTATTACTGTTCTTCTCTTACATTTTATTGTTGGATGTACCTGGGACCCTGTGTATATAATCTTGTTTCGTCACATTTTCCACATGTGGTGCGAATGACAATAAAGATTCTCCCTGACTCTTAGTTTGACTGAAAAGCTCTAAAGTCGATTGCTATTTAAGATGAAATGACATTTCACATCTCTCTTTTTTAAACTCTCTAAAGGGTGTTTAAAGTTTTAGACTTTGGAAAACTGAAGTGAAATGGAGATAAACCTCCATCCATCCATCCATCCATCCATCCATCCATCCATCCATCCATCCATCCATCCATCCATCCATCCATCCATCCATCATCTTCTGCTTGTTGCAGAGTAGTAGCAATGGAGCAGCTGAACAGACAGGCCCAGATCTTTTTCCCCAACCACCACTTCTAGCTCTTCTGGGAGGATTCCAGGGCATTCCCAGGCCAAATGAGAGACATAGTCTTACCAGTGCGTTTTGGGTCTTCCCCGGGGCCTCTTTCTAGTCAAACATACGGCACACCTCCCTAGGTAGGCACCCACTGGGCATCTAAATCAGATGCCCAAACCACCTCAACTCGCTCTTCTCGGTGTGGAGGAACATTGGTTCTACTCCAAGTCCCTCCCAATTACTTAAACTTTTTGCTTTATCTCAAAGGGAGAGTTCAACTTTCCTGTGGAGAAAACAAAGTTTGACCACCTGTATCCACAATCTCATTCTCTTGGTCACTATTCAGAGTTGGTGGTCATTGGTGATCGTAGAAACGTAGACTGACCATTAATTCAACAGATTAAACAGATTAAATTAAACAGAGAGCTTCGCCTTATAGCTCAGCTACTTCATCACAACAGACCGGCACAGAGTCCACAATACTGCAGACACTGCATCAATCCGTTTGTCATCTCACCCCCATTCTTCCTTCATTCATGAACAAAACCCCAAGATTGTGACGATTGTCTGCCCTGTCAGTCTGCACCTTCCTGTGTTTCTCTTCCCACCAGACAAGCTCCTTCACTGTCCAGTTTTTAAACTCTTTTAAAAACACTTTTTTTTTACTCCCTGGCTTTTAGCACAGACTGAATTTGTTCTGCACTGTTTTTATTGTTATTATTGATCTTAATGTTTTAACAACTGTTTTAATTTTGATGTGTTTAAATGTTTTTGATTTTATATGTACCACACTTTGCTGCAGCTGTGGTTGTTTTAAAGGGCTTTATAAATAAAGTATTATTATTGTTATTATTACTTTATAGCCTTCATAAATAACTGAAGACACAATGAAGACTCACTGATGTAGGTTGTGCATAGATTTCTTATTAGTTCTTGAAAACCGGTCTCATTTTATAAACATAAAGGAACATTTATGCCAAAATAAACTATTTATTAGTTCTAGCATTTTCTATCTTAATTCTTAATTCTTTTTTTTCTTACATTTTACTACTAACTTCTACATTGTACATTCGGTTAGATGTACTTCCTGTTTTCAAATTTAGTCTGGTTCTAATTTGACAACAAGCACACCTGCTTATGTTTGTCATCATTTTTGCTTCAGTGTAAATACATACGCACATACACAGCTATAAACACACACATAAACACGCATACACAACAATAGGAGACAATGTCAATTTATATGAAGGACGACTTGTCAGAGTAATCACAGAAGTGATCTTGTAACAGAAATTTCCTGTGTTGCTATCAGTTGACTAGCGTACATGAATTTTAAATAAATACTTAAAAACAGAAGCTACATGCTGGTGAATGCAAAACCTGTATTTCATCTTATTCAGCAAATTCACTGAATTTATTTGTTAAATTCAGATTTATTCAGACCTTGTTATGTTCGTATCATCCATATGGTCAAAGTGGAGTGTATGCCGATCTCATCACTGTGACCAAGCGGGGAATCCTGTTGATGCATCACATGATATACTGTATGAAAAGGGAGTAAAAGCTTTTATTACTCAACATCCAGTTAGACTAATTTAAGTACTATCTTATCTCTTTTGACATTTTATCCGTATCCCGCTTTGTGTAACATTCAATCTTTTCAAATATATAAATTAAAAAAGACTTGACATGAGCTGGTGAAGCTGGTACTGAGTGCAAATGTAGAACAGATGACCAAGAAATAAAAAAATAAGAAAAAATGAACTAGATATAAAATTAGGAAGTCAAAAGAAGGCTCGCTGGGTTACAGTTTTTTAAAACAACAAAAACATGTTCAACACAAAACAAGATACAGTATGAAGGTATTCACTTGGCCTCCTCAAAGATGTTTTCAGTGATGTCTTTTATATCCTTATTTGTTTTGTGGCTTTCTCTTATGTTCTTAAACATGGTCTAATCCCTGATTAGTTGGGGAAGAGAGCATTTAATGTTTCTCTCCACTTGGCTGCTAAACTGTGACACACAAGAGTGTTACAGACTTACAGGAATGCAATCACATAGACTCACATTTGCAAAAAAAATAAAAAAAATCATTTTACCAGACAAACTATATAACACAAACACAGTCACTCTCTACCTCTCCTGCCACAGTGCTCACCCCCCACATGCAAGCATCTGCATAAAAATAGATCTATCTATATATCTACAGTGAGGAAAACAAGTATTTGAACACCCTGCAACTTTGCAAGTTCTCCCACTTAGAAATTATAGAGGGGTCGGAAATTTTCACATGTGCATGTCCACTGTGAGAGACATAATAATAAAAAAAAAATAATAAATCATACATCACAATGTATGCTTTTTTAAAATAAGTTATTTGTGTGTTACTTATTGTATTTGAACACCTGCCAATCAGCAACAATTCTGGCCCTCAAAGACCTGTTAGTCCGCCTCTAAAAAGTCTACCTCCACTCCACTTATTCTAAATTAGAAGTCCCTGTTTGAGGTCGTTAGCTGCATAAAGACACCTGTCCACCCCACACAACCAGTAAGACTCAACTAATAACATGGCTAAGACGAAAGAGCTGTCCAAATACACCAGAGAAAATTTTTTAGACCTCCACAAGGCTGGAAAGGGCTATGGGGCAATTGCCAAGCAGCTTGGTGAAAAAATATCAACTGTTGGAGCAATTATTAGAAAATGGATGAAGCTAAACATGATTGTCAATCTCCCTCGGACTGGGACTCCATGCAAGATCTCACCTTTGGAGCAATTATTAGAAAATGGATGAAGCTAAACATGATTGTCAATCTCCCTCGGACTGGGACTCCATGCAAGATCTCACCTCGTGGCGTATCAGTGATCCTAAGAAAGGTGAGGAGTCGGCCCAGATCTACACAGGAGGAGCTGGTCAATGACCTGAAGAGAGCTGGCACCACTATTTCCAAGGTTACTGTGGGTAATCCACAAAGACGCCATAGTTTAAAATAATGCCTGACACGGAAGGCTCCCCTGCTTAAATCAGCACACGTCCAAGCCTGTCGTAAGTTTTCCCACGACCATTTGGATGATCCAGAGGAGTCATGGGAGAAATTTATGTGGTCAGATGAAACCAAAATATAACTTTTTGGTTCTGGTGAAGATTTTCAGTCATCCAGGACATGATAAAAATCAAAAAAACGTTCAATACAAAAACAACTGGACTTAATTTGTAACAGAAGACGTTTCGCTCTACATCGGAGGAGCTTTCTCAATTCAAAGAGCAGAGTCTGGAGATTAGGTTTTAAAAGGCTAAGATAGAACACACACTTTTTGGTCTTTGTTCCACTCACTGTGTTTGGAGGACGAAGAATGATGAGTACCATTCCAAAAAACCCATCCCTACTGTGAAGCATGGGGGTGGAAACATCATGCTTTGGGGGTGTTTTTCTGCACATGGTACAGGACGACTGCACTGTATTAAGGAGAGGATGACCGGGGCCACGTATTGCAAGATTTTGAGGAACAACCTCCTTCCCTCAGTTAGAGCATTGAAGATGGGTCATGGCTGGGTCTTTCAACCATAGATATAATAAACACTAGATAAGCTGAGGCGGAGTCACCGGCGTCGTCAAGCGGCAGCCATCTTGCCACAGACAGCAACATTAGCTGCAGCTGTGGAAACCGTATGGAGGTGAGGGATTTATACAAACAAAAATACGCTTAACTCGCTGTAATCTTGACGGATTTACAAACGGTTTATTTTTTTAAAAACGTTATTAACGTGGCTATGATTTCTTTGGTAA